>JAFIDM010116978.1:4906-28750 GCA_023159025.1 Thereuonema tuberculata
CCAACCACTTAAATATTTAAAAGCGAAAGTTAAGAGCACGAAGTAAAATGAATAATTCAGAAATGCTTCAACAGAATTCTTTCTCTCAAAATTGCTTCATTTACTTGGAAACACAGGATGATGGCAGCAATTCTTAAGTTGCAGAGTCCGTGACAAAAGGAGTGACCATTAACATTCCTGCTCAAAAATGGCAAACACGCTTAAATCGACTTGTGGGACTTAAATTTACGATGAGGGGAGGTTAGGTCCCTTTCTCTCACGATGTTCGGTTAACTTGCATCCCTCTCAGATGCATTTCAAGCAAGATATTGAAACGATCACACACACAATCGCAAATTCTATTCTCACCAAAGTACAAAACGTTTTTTGGAGTCAGAGTTTTATTACCGTCTTTCATTCATTGGGGGAAGAATCTGGCTATGCTAATCTCAATACTTAGGATGTTTAATTCATAGACAACTTATAGCAGAGGCCACACACATCTTCTATTCCTTCGGAGTCTGCATTCACCAGGGTCTTAGCGGGGGGCGAAACGCACCAGAGACATATTGTCGCGCCCCAGAGATGTGACGAAAATGGATAAGTCCACGGTGCTCCTTCATCTGTGGAAAATTGAGATTCTAGGAATTTAACATTCCTTCTATAATTAGACATTATGGCATTTCAATGCAGTATCAAAAAAAATTGTAGTTTTATAAACATTTCTAAAATTCTCTTTTTGTGCTTCGAAGCCTCTTTTACTCATGTTTCTCTCAATATAAATATAATTAATATAAATAGATTCATGTTCTGCTTCATAACAAACTTCCTGCTTAGATTATCACTAACTCATCCTGTGCAAAGTTATTCAATTGTTGTTAAAAAGATTTAAAATGTAATTATATTATTATTATTATTATTATTAAATAATTATTATTATTATTATTATTATTATCGTGTTTGTATGTTTCAAACCTTGGGTTTCCCCAGCAAAAACAATATGGCGGGTCAATGACCAAAGCACATACTGCCAAGTGTAAAGATGTGTGCAAGAATGATTAGGGATGTGTGCTTGTGTCCAAAAATTTCCTAACTATGCGTGTAGTATTGAGTACCACAGCCTTCTGCAGTTGTGCATAAGTGATTTTGTGAAGTCCTAGTGTGCTGAGACTGTGGTGCAATGTGTGAGGCACCAGACCAGTGGCAGACAGAACGATGGGTACAACACGTACTCGATCCTGCTTCCACTGCTTCTGGAGCTCGTGTGCTAGATCAGTGTATTTACTGATCTTGTCTGCGTGAGTTTTCTGCATGTTCTTGCTGATAGGCACTGCAATATCAATTAGATAGGTCTGTTTGTTGACCTTATCAACAAGTGTGATGTCTGGTCTGTTGTGATGTATGGTTTTGTCTGTGTGAATGGGGCGCTCCCAGTATAGTTTATGAACGTCGCTGATCCGCTACCCGCTGTTCGCTAAGCCCTAACGATGGATAGCGTGTGGTGAAAGCTTGGTGTAGTGCCTGTCTGTATCCTGTTAGTTGAGTACCTAACTTTGTAACAGTGAAGAAGTCGCGCATAAGATCCTGGTTCATCTGTGGTGACCATCGGATGCGCTGGCGTGGTTTCCCAGTCTTGGTGGTCGCCTGCTCTGGCACAGACGAAACACTTCCGACTGTTCGGGCTGGATGGTGTTGCCCGGGCATTGTCGTAGCCATACTACAGGATGGGGTGCCACTTTCTCCACCACCACCTGCGGGAGACTGTAGTATATTTTTCGAACGGAGGCCTCTGCCTAACCCCCGAACGCGGGTGACTTTATCCTGCGCCACACCCGATGCAGCATAATCTATATTAGAACGTGTTCTCATCATAAATGGTTGGACCCTTTAGCCTACCCTAAAGCTAGTGTAGTTCCCGCCCCCACCGCGAGGAGGTAGGGTCCATGGGGGCTTATTATTATTATTATTATTATTATTATTATATTATTAATTATTATATATTATAAAAACGTTATTCTAGCTGTGATAAGAATAATTTTTTCCAATTTTGTGACCAAAGTATAAGAAATAGATTGGTCATGAAAATGGATACAATGTAGAAATTTTTAAGACAAACAAAATGCTACAAAAATCTTTCGAAAAAAGTTTTTGGTTTCCAAGATGTCGCCATTTAAAGGGTCAAATTCTGACTTTTCTCAATTTAAACGAAAAGTATAAAAGTTGGAAGAGAACATTATATTAGTATTTGAATTGAAAGTTCTATCAAGCGTTATATCAGTTATTCACAAACGATTCTGCGTTTGCGAGATACATGCAAAAATGGGAAAAATTTCATGTTGGCACTTGTGAGAAGTTTGTGAAGACACGTAAAAATGAAAATTCTTAAAATTTTCTAAAATACAAAACAAACAACAGTTGAATTTTTTAACTCACTCACACCATCTCGAATGCCATCTCATATTCTTAACATAAAATTTGGAATGATAGTCATGTAAAGAACAAATTTAAATCCGAAGAAGGGTTTCTGTAATGGAACAAGACTAATTGAAACTTCATGTCATCAACATTTAATTTGTGCAAAAAACATCAATAAATCCCACAAAAATGAATTAGTAACAATTCCACAAATTGTAACAAATTGTAACAGAATTGACTTGAAACCAAGCGATTCAAATTTGCCTTTCATTCTCAATCGTAGGCAACTTCCAATATTTCCTACATTCGCCAAAACAATTAACAAATCACAAGGTGAAACATTTAATCATGCTATAATAATTTTGAATGAGCCTGTTTTTTTTTCTCATGGACAGTTTTACGTCTCATCAAAAAATAAACAAAATGTTAAATTACAAATTACTAAAACGTCGGAGCAAGGAAATCTTTTGGAAAAATGATTCAAGAATTTTCACAAAAAATATTATTTATGAAGTTTTGCAGTAAAACATAATGTTCATTATCAAAAATGTGGTTGATTTTCTTCATTCAAATGACAGACAAAATTGCTTTTTTAAATCTGAAATAGGTAATTGATCAAGTGCGAAAACTAAAAATTATTTTCACTTAGCGATTGGAAAGATTAAATTTTAAATTATAGTAGTTTTGTTCACATACCAAGTTTAGAACAGCAACCTTGTTGTGTAAATAAGATTCAAAAGGAGCAATTATCACAAAGGAATACTTACACCAAAGGAATCCTGCTTTTACAACAATTGAAGACCAAGAGCATAAGGTAGAGCATCTTGATCTCGAACCGATTGTTAATGCAACAAATGAAGAATCACGCACAGGCGAGAGTCGAGTGATGGCATGGTCTCCGCCATTGCAAGAGAAGATGTTCCGATCTCGCCATGATTAGACGTTTGGAAGGCCGCTAGTCCTAAAATGTTTAGAGACCAAGGATGGAAATGCCGCATATTATTCGGAAAAGAAATAAGGATTTGTACACCGAATAATTGCGATGAGTTTATTAAAGTCTGAAATAGGATTTTCAGTTTTTCAAATGCCAAAAAGAACTAATTCTACTTTTCGATATTTTCAGGAGTTTTTCACCGTCGCTAGGTAACGCGACACATAAGTAGATTTGGTTTAATGAAGGACGTTCCAAACCCAGAAGAATTTCTAGGATGAAAATAATGTAAGTCTATTTATTTTCCAATTAATACTAGGGAACGATATTTTGCGAGGAACTAAAAGTCTAGTCGTGAAGATATTTAATGGAGTTAAAGATTAATCGAAATGATAATGAAGATATAGATTAATCCAAGAATTAAAGACGTTTGATAAAAGATTAGTCAAGTAACTAAAGTCAAAGATTAAAGATTTATCAAGTATTTACAGTCAGTAAAGTTTAAGGAATTATCAAGGTGATAAAGATTATTATTAATAAAGATTTAATCAAGTCGTTAGGAACTGCATTTAATGATTAAAAGAATATTCATTAACAAAGAGTAAAGACTTGCTGATTTAAAGTAAAGATTCGTCAAAGGATTAAGCGAATTACTTTCAAAGACTTTATGCTAGAGTTAAAGATACAGTTTAAGGTTTACAGTCCGCAAAATGGTTATGGGCCCAGCACGCTTCCACTGCGCAACTTAGCATGATTCAAAGTTCAAACATGGCTAGCAACATATTGAAGTTTAGCGGCGATAATTATAACCGATAGAGGATGCAGATACGCATAGCACTGCAAAAGAAAGGTCTGTGGGACGTTGCGATCACCCCTATGGAAAATCTACAGTCTATGGAAGACAAGCCTATTAAGTTTAAATTGTTAAATAAAGCACAGAGAGCAGTTGGTATGATTTCTGATTCAATTGAGGAAAGATTCAGGTTACTGATTAAAGAAGATAAGGATCCACATAAGCTGCTACAAGAACTGGAGAAATAAAATAACGTAGTGGATAAAATAAAGATATCAGACTTGAAGAAAGATCTATACTCCGTGAGCAAATTAGCCAACGATGAGAACTTGCCCGACAACATTCTAAAACTCAAACTTATTGTCGCTGACATCACGGCGAAAGGTGGCATGATACCGGATGATGAATTCAGTTATTTGATTCTATCTGGATTGCCAAAGGATTATGACTCTGTGGCCCAAACAATTTTGGTTCTGCTAGATGAGAGCAATTACAATTCCGAGCTGGTGATCGAACGTATATTAAAGGAATATAGGAGAAGACACAGTAACATCAAGCCTCCTGAAAACTCGCCTGAGAGATGCCTCAAGAGTGCGTATTACCCTAAAGACAAAGGTAAGCATGATAAGCCGTCTGAAGGAAGAAGATGTTTCAATTGTGGCAAGATTGGACATCTTGCGAGATTCTGTCGCAAGAAGGACTCGAAAGTTACTTCAAATCCGACATCGAAAGAACAGAAGAAGCGACATGGTGTTAAGCCAAAGCAAAAACAGTTTGCTGGAGTCGTGGTCCTGTACGAAGATAAGACATCCGAAAGAAGGAAAAACTGGTACATCGACAGTGCCTGCACGAGTCACATTTGCAATAACAAGCACAATTCTTCGTAAATTGTGAAGATTTGAAAGACCCCATTCAGGTTTTTGGAGTCTCAGACAAGCCCGTAAAAGTTATGGGAATCGGTAAGGTTAGGTTCACCGTGAATCTGTCAAGTGGAAGAACTCAAGAAGTATTATTGTACAAAACTTATTATGCACCTGACTTGTCTGTAAATCTGATCTCTGCAGGGAAACTTGACGACGTGGGATGTACCCAGCGTATCTACAAGAATATATACACAGTGAAAGACAAGTGGGGAAGAACAGTCATTGAAGGAAACTAATCCGACTATCTATTTGAAGTAGATTACGTTCCATTGGAAGAAGAAGTAAAAACTGTCAGCTACTTCAATCAAGATGAACACAAACGATACGTACGAGAGACTCGGCCACTTATCACTGGCTAAGATGAGGATCATCAGAAATAACAACTTGTTAAAAGGATTGGAGACTGTCAACATTCCAAAGGATGGAGGGAAATATTTTGCGAAAGCTGTAAACAAGGAAAGGCGACTAACATCAGCCATAAAAGAATAAAAGAGATCCGTTCCTCGAAACCATTAGAATACGTCTACTCAGACTTATGCGGACCCATCCAGTCTACAGAAGATCAACAGAAGAAATACATTCTGACGTTTGTAGACGACTACTCCCGTCGGAGTTTCGTTGAGATCATCAACAGCAAAGAGGATGTGTACGAGAGCATAAAAACATTTATCGCATACGCTGAAAGATCTTGCGGATGCAAGATTAAACACCTGCTGACAGACCAGGGGACGGAGTTTAATATTAAGCGCATCAAAGAGATGTTAAAGACCAAAGGCATTAAATTCCAACACTCTTCAACGTATCAACCCCAACAGAACGGGATTGCCGAGCGTTTCAACCGTTCGATTCTTGAAACGGCTAGGACAATGTTAGTTGAAGCGAGACTTCCGATCAGTTATTGGCATTATACAGTCAGATGTGCCAATTATCTACTTAATAGAACCCCCCATACAAGTATTAAAAATGAGATACCGTTGACTCGCTGGTTTAGAAACAAGAATGCACCACGGGTAAGTCACCTCAGGAAATTCGGATGTATAACGTACATAAAGATCCCAAAGTCGCAGGTTAATCACAAGTTTGATCCAAGAGTCAGAAAAGGAATCTTCCTTGAATATTCCACTACGACAAGGGGATATATTGTCTATGATGTAGACAAGAACGTATTGAAGAAACCAGGAATGTTTCATTCAATGAAAATAAAAGAGGCTGTGAGCTACTAAGCCACAATAACTTCAAGAAAGAAAGTTACGATCTTCTGGACGCCAGCATGAATAAGAAAGCCGAAGAAGACTCAAGTTCATCCTATGAGAAGGTCTCAGAAGATGAAGCTTCTAAGAAAGAAGATAGTTTTGAAGAAACAAAAGCTTCCCAGGAAAGCTCTGACGATGAAAGTTACCGTTATAGTTCGGATGAGGAACAGCAAAATGATGATACCTACATGAGATTAAGAAGTAGGAAGATTTTGCGCAACCCAAAGGCTAACATCTGCAAGACAAAGCAAAGTAAAGAAAGACCATCAACTTCCCGAGACTACCCACATCGAAAGGAGTACGATGTGGAGGGAAGCGATTGACCTTATAGGAATAAGAGTTAATACAGTTGGAGATAAACTCATACATGTGAGAAAAGGGCAAATCAAAGTTTATAGACCCTCTTAGTAAAACTACGTTAGTAAAAAGATACTTTAACAGAAACACTTTTAAAATACATACAGCTTAACGTCTTCCCAAGGTTAGTGAGAAAATGAAAGCTACATTTCGCAGCTGTAAAGGTTTAGGATTTAATGCATGATTCAATGGAACAAAAAAGCTTCTACATTTAAGTTCATTAAAAAAAAAAATTCATTCATGTTACAGAAAAAAATACGAGATATGAATATATCTCTTTTCTAAGATATCTTGCATCAAGCTATTATCGTCAGTACAATGAAAACGTCGACGTAACTTAGCTTTTCCAATGAAAATTGCTTAAAAATTTACAAACGAAAGTTACAGAATAACTTATGTCAGTTACACTATAAAACTGATCGAATAGAAATTCTCAGCACATCATTTTCAATTGAACAAAGGCATTAGATGATCAATAAATGTTACAAATTGAATGAAATTTTACATGATATTCATTCTCAATTCCAGAATATTATTCCAGAAGTAAATGGTATGGCCATGTAATGAGAATGGACCCTTCCAGAGGAGCCAAGAATGGCTGCTGAAAACTGTGGACGGCAAAAGACCTAGAGGCCGACCTAGGAGAAGATGGTCCGATCAACTTAAACAAGATCTGGAAGATAGAGGAGTGGTAATGAGCCAAGTTCAAGAGGAATAGTGGTATCTGAGTCGACATACATGGAGAGCGCTCTTGAACCGCACCCGGGAAACTGGAGACGGTTGAATGAGGATGATTATGATTCATTCTCAATATTAAATGTTACACACTAATGCCCAAGTGCACCAAACTTCAGTTAACTTTCATGACCGCAGTTTGGACGGAGCTAAAATTAGTGGGGGGGGGTGTTCTCCAGAAAAATTTTGGCCTTTGTTTTAAAATTGTGTGAAAGGAAACAAACGTGTTTAAAAAGAAATTTACCAAGTTTCTGAATAAATTTTCTTTTTTTACATGTTTCCTTTCACACAATTTTAAAACAAAGGCTAAAATTTTTCGGGAGCAGCACCCACCCCCCCCCGAATTTTAGCTCCGTCCAAACTGCAGTCATCAAAGTTAACTGAAGTTTGGTGGCCTTGGGCATAAGGATTTTTTAAAGTATTATAGCTACTGCATATTCAGGATTTAAACTGTAAAACAGAATTTCGTAATTTTGATTTTGAAATTAATGTTTAATGAGATTTCTACCGGGTTCACCAAGACTGAACAAACATTTCATTCAATGAACCAGAAATGTATGGCAAATTTATGGTCTTTTCTCAATTTGAACGAAAAGTATAAAAGTTGGAAAAGAACATTATATTGAGAAAATGTTAGTATTTGAATTGAAAGTTCTATGTAGCGATATATCAGTTATTCACAAACGATTCTGCGTTGGCGAGATACTTGCAAAAATGGGAAAATTTTCATGTTGGTTCTTGGGAAAAGTTTGTGAAGACACCTAAAAATGAAAATTCTTAAAATTTTCCAAATTACAAAACAAACAATAGTTGAATTTCTTGACTTACTCACACCATCACGAATGCCACCTCATATTCTTAACATAAAATTTGGAATGATAGTCATGTTGATAAGAAATTTAAATCCGAAGAAAGGTTTCTGTAATGGAACAAGACTAATTGTAACTTCATGTCATCAACATTTAATTTGTGCAAAAATTATCAATGAATCCCACAAAAATGAATTAGTAACAATTCCAAGAATTGACTTGAAACCAAGCGATTCAAATTTGCCTTTCATTCTCAATCGTAGACAATTTCCAATAATTCCTACATTCGCCATAACAATTAACAAATCACAAGGTGAAACATTTGATCATGCTATAATAATTTTGAATGAGCTTGTTTTTTTTCTCATGGACAATTATACGTCTAATCAAGAAATAAGCAAAATGTTAAATTACAAATTACTAAAATGTCGGAGCAAGCAAATCTTTTGGAAAATGTTTGAAGAATTTTCACTAAAAATATTATTTATGAAGTGTTGTAGTAAAACATCATGTTTCATTATCAAAAATGAGTTTGATTTTTTTCATTCAAATGACAGACAAAATAGCTTTTTTAAATCTGAAATATTTAATTGATCAAGTGCGACAATTAAAAATTATCTTTACTTAGCGATTGAAAAGATTAAATTTTAAATTATAGTAGTTTTGTTCATTTACCAAGTTTAGAAAAGCAAACTAATTGTTAGAAATCGAGCGGAGCACAGCGAAGCGATGCGGAGTGAAGCGAGGGCAATTTCTTATAAAAAGAAAAGTCCTGGCTCACTCACTCACGCCCAGCCCAAACCCTTGCACCTGGAAAGATGAAAATTTTCACAGAGGTTCCCTTTATGATGTAGACAAGGAATAAGGCCGGATTTTTCGAAATTCTCACGGGATAGGGAATAATCTGGCAAACTGATCATGAAGTGTGTTAAGGCAACCCCATGTGTGTAGCGCCAACACTTAATACACTTGAGTTAAGCGAGACGGCCACAACGGGCCGGGAAGTCGTGTATTCTCCGATCTCAATATTAACTTGCTAAATAAAAATTTCTTTTTTTTTTTGCTATATATGCCACGGTTCTGGAACGAGAGGACGGTACCCGGCAGTATCAATATAATTTTCTTTTTCTTGAAATTGCTATATGTCAGTTTCATTTATATAAGCCTAATTTATATATCTTCTTGAAACTTGTCTTATTTATAGAAATGATCTAACTTTCATATATTTTTTTTTCCACGTAGGTTTTTATCGAAAAACTATCGCAACATGGAAAAAATAGTCGTAGAAAATATTAGAGTTAAACCAATTGGTTTCTATTGGAAAACAACGAATATTAAACAACCTATTAATCTTCTCCGCGAGTGTTAGTATGATTAATGTTAATTGCCTTCACGGAACCTAAGTATTTGCAGAAAATGAAGCCATTGTGTTTAACAGAAATTATACAGACATCCCTGACATATCCATTTCGATCATTTCATAAAATCCTATGTATGTTTCGACTTACATCTGAGTGTTTACTGTCACAAAGACGTAACAAGAAAACTAGGTATATTAAAGAATAAAAAGCGATGTCTTTCTTTTGTTTTTGCTTCAGATTCTTACTTTGCATAGGAATAGTTAATATTAAATTGCATAAACACTTCGAGAAAACAATTTTTAATGTCTACTTTTAAAAAGTAACAGAAAATGCAAGATTTTAAGGAAAGTAGGCTTTTCTTTCTTTTGTTCTTTTTCCTATAGCTTTCTAAAGAATAAACAATGTCTCTTCCAGATATTCGTAGACATTCTTTTATCAAATTGTATAGTTTCAAAAAAAGTACCATTAAAAAAGCGAATGCAAACAGTATCTTTTCATAAAGTTCTAATTTTAAATAGAGAAAAAAACAACTTTTTGTCGGTTGTTACTGCATGTTATTACGTATTAACTAAAAAACATTATTGTAACCTGATAATAAAGCAAACTTGCAAAGCAAGATTCCCTCAAATTTTGATGTAATATAAATATACACATTTACATAAAAAATCGTATTAATGTTGAATTGAACCAAATACGATGCTTTTCAATACGATGTAGACTAATGACATATTTGTCGAAGAGACTTAAATAATTAAAATTATTTAGAAAAGGTATAAAAGCGGCAACGGTTAAGCGTCTCTTTCCAAGGCCTTAAAGTTCATATTTCACAAACAGAATGACCTGTTTACAATTTTAAAATTTCTTAATAAAACTTGAAGCAAATATTATTAACTTTTATATTCAATAAAACCTTTAAGCGGATTATTAATATTTATTTATTTTATAGTTTTGCTCTACCATGTAATTTTCATCGGAAACTGGAGTTTTTTAAAGAGATGTTATTATAAAGGTTCTTTCACATGCGATAGCATGCTTTTTATCGAACTAAAAGGAGACACAAAAAGAGGTAGAAAACGGAAAACAAGACGAATATATATGTTTAGAAAGTAACTGACAAATTTTAAATATTTTAATATTGTTGTACAGTAATGTCTCTTCAGGAATTCTATTTCAGGACTTTATTCTTTCCATTTCATTTTGTATTGTGTTATTTTTTATGTATTTGCCAGGACATCTAGTTCGTTTCTTAAGTAATCATTTCTGATTCTTATGCATCCTTTCCCCTGTCTTAGAAATTTCATTTCTGAAGCTTGTATTTGGTTAATTCCTTTTTCCTTGTGCCCAGCATTATGATCAATGTTGATACTGCCATTACCTCAGAAAACTTTTCTTAATCTGCAGTAACACTGGTTTTTTTTTTTTTTATGGTTTGATAAAATGAGCCTCTGACTCATTTTTTTTCTTACGGGTTGTGGTGAGTGGATGTAGTATCTACCTCTCTTTCTTTCAAAATTCTCAGACAAGTCACTGTCGGAAAATATCTAAGATTTAGTTGACTAAGCAGTCCATTCGCGATTTGCTAAGTGATGCAAAGCTGACCTTTTCACTATAAATTGCTCCTGCTGATTTTTTCCTCGTTTTTTTTTTTTTAATAATTAACAATTTATTAACAATAAAGTACAATACAGTCCTACTAGGTTGTTAAGCAACCTGTGTAGTGGAGGAGCTACATACATAAAAACTGCAAATTGTGATAAGAATATGCCCTTTGGTGAGAATGTATTTTATTTTTATATAATGAAAATAAGATGGGGAGGCATCGCCCAAAGTGACTATAATCCAACATGGCGGCTATATTTCAAAATGGCTACCCGTGTTTTGATTTTGCTACACCTTTTTTGATACAAATCATACAAAATAGTGCTTTATATCGATTTATATGTTTTTCAGATCAAGGATTTCATTTTTCATCTTCAAAATAGGATCAGAATCAATATAACGGTATAGATAGTCCTTATTTGCACAAAGGCACATCCTTATTGCAGTTTTAGAAGTTTCATATTCGTGGCACCTGTTTAAAATAATAATATTGATGTCAAAATATTGAATTGTTACTTATTTGTTTCTGTATAACTTGCTTAAATATGACTTTTAAAAATATTGCAATATGCCACTAGTTTGCTATCCTTTATTTTCAGATTTGAGTGCGTAAAGATTGCATCCTGAAATGGCAAAGCGGTTCCGTTTAGTTCCTCAGAGTGATCTGGGTGAAGATAAACCGAGACCTGTTGATTAGACAATTTGTATACTGTGTCAAAAGACAGATGCTGATAAATTGGTTTATCCTGCAAATAATACAAATGCACTTGCACGTAACACCTGATATGCAACGCTTGAGAAAAACTTAAAGAACTTTGATGGTATAAATGCTTTATCCAAGGATATTGATGTAAAGTTGTTTGATGAAAATCAGAGCGGGATGGAACAAACATTTTTACGAAGAGAAGCTAAGTGGCACAAGAAATGTGCATTGAAATCAATTGAACAATGTTCGAAAGAGCAAAGAAACGCAAGCATTCTGAAGGTGAGAAAGAAGAGTCGACATCATCGCATGAATGTAAGCAACGATCATCCAAAAAGGTGTGGTTTTTTTTTTTGCGAGGGTTCTGCAGCCAGTAAGGATCAATTGTTTAGTGTAACTAACATTTCATGTAGATTCGAAGGTGAGGAAGAGTGCCAGTCAACAAGGAAATAATATTCTTTCCTTAAAGTTTTGGGTCAGTGGATGTCACGAAGTGGATGGAGTGGTGCAATTGCTCAAGCTGATATTGCAACTTCTAGTGCTGCTGAAAGTTATCTGAAAGTAAACCACGTGAATAAAGCCAGAGGAATTCGTCAAGTAACTGCTGCAGCACTATACAACTTGTTGCGTGATGCTTACCAAGAAGCAGATTCCGAGCTTGAATTTCAGACGTTGTGTGAAGAACGAGCTGAAGAGAGTATCATGTTCAAATATTGGCAGACTGGTCTTAACATGGAAATCCTCTTGCTTCTCTTTGTTCGCTCAATCAGAGAAGGAAACTACATCTTTGTTTTTGAGTGTTTTAAAGAAATGATGCCTTGGCTTTTTTTTTTTGCTGATCATTATCATTATGACACAGAATCCATCGGCACTGTGGCATTGGATGGTTTCTGGACCAGAAATTAGTCGGTAAATACAAGAGTTTGAGAGTGGCATTCAGCTACAACCTGAACAAAACAATCCATTCCATTATAAAGAGTACCACTCATTTTAAGTCAAATATGTTGCTAAAGTTCGAGCACTTTACAGCATATTAAAAGAGTTAGAAAACCCATTTTTAGAAAATGATAAATACCTTATTTCATCGACAGCAGGATTATTGTACACAAGCAGAGTCAACTGCTTTAGATTATTCAGCAGAGTCAACTGGTGCTGAGCTATTCCACAATTTCATTAAGGGACGACTAATAAAAATCTTCAACAATATTTCAACTTTTGAAAAAAAGAACGTTCCCCAGTTCAGTACTCTTGAGATGAGATTTAGCAAGAAAAATACACTCAAGATTTTAAAAGCAGACGTCCAGCTGTTTTCCAGACTCTTTATAGTTACACAGAATCGTCAGTTCGATATGAAGAATTTTTTTCAAACCCTGAAAATCAGCCTTATCCACCTGCACTTTCCAGTAATAATACGATTATAATAATATGTGCATAATACGATTATGCACGATTAGGCAATAAAGCTGACCTAGCACATATTTTAGAAGATACTGTAAACACGAATGAACATGCCTTCCCAGGAACCTGTGATGCTATAGTTTATGATGGTGCAGTTCTTACTAATATTTTAAAGCCACAAACTTCAAAGACATTTGCTGATTATTATATTAACATATTTCACTCTCACATTTACAAATACATTGAAGCTTTCGGATGTCAAAGAATTGATTTCATTTGGGATAGATACGTTACACAAAGTATTAAAGGTCAAACTACAAAAAAAAAGAGAGGAGCAGGAATCAGAACACAAGTGCTTTCACACATAATGTATCTAAAAATCGACAATTTGCTTTTTGAGAAATTCAAATAACAAAGAAGAGCTCTTCAGTTTACTTAGCTATAAATACCATCACACACGTACAGGTTGTAACAAGTTAGGTGAAGACGTCAAAGCAAATAATAATGTACAAACTTCCCTCATTGGGTGTTACTTGTCCTGGTCATGAAGAAGGGGAGTCAAGAATAATAGTGCATCTCCAAGACTTGTTGGAAAACGGCTTCAGGAATATTTGTATTCGCTAATATTTGTAATACCGATGTCTTAGTTTTAGCAATTGCTTACTTCTTTACCTTGTCAACAGCGGATCTGGATAAACTTTGGATTGCTTTTGGAACAGGAAAGTATTACAGATTTATTCCGGTTCAAGCTATAGCTATTGGAAGGGAAAAGGCTATTGGTTTGCCAGGATTTCATGCCTTCACAGGCTGTGATAGCATTCCTAGTTTCACAGGAAAGTCCAAAAAATCAACTTGGAAGACATGGATGCTCTTCAAAGAAGCTATTACTGCATTTTCGTTTATCTCACAACCACAAAATTCAATTTCTACTGAAATTTTAGACATTATTGAAAGATACATAGTACTACTGTACTGTTGAACTAGTGACAACGTAAGTGTTAATGATGCAAGACAAGAGTTGTTCATGACCAAAAATCGTCCACTTGCAAGTCTGCCACCGACTAGGGTGCATTACAACAACAAGTATTACATAGTGCTTTTCAAGCTGGACATTTTGGGGACAAGCAAACAAACGAGTAATATGTGTATCATCTCCAAACGATTGGAGATGGTGGTTGCATGATGAATCTTGGCAGCCGAAATGGTCGGAGTTACCAGAAATTTCTTCTTCCTGCAACGAGCTTTTCAAATATATGTGCAAAATCTGTAAGAACAAGTGTAGCTGTAGAAATGTTGGTTTATCTTGCACGCTAATGTGCAAATAAAAGAACGAATGCTAAAAATGAAGTGGTGTCGGTATACATATTCAACAGAACTTACTTTTAAAAGTGCACTTTTTTTGTTGTTGGTCCTAAAGATATATGATTAACATTTTGTGTAAATTCATTTACATTTAATATCCATTAATACATTTACGTCTAATACATTTTTGGTGTGCTTACGGGTATATTAAAAGTATATATTTTGTGTGTAACCTTTTGTGCGAACCATATTCGATAAAAAAGCATCTACATTAACATTTATCCTATTTTGAACATGAAAAATGAAATCCTTGACCTGAAAAACATATAAATCGATATACAGCACTCATGATGTGTATCAAAACGGGTAGCCATTTTGAAACATAGACGCCATCTTGGATTATAGTCACTTTGGGCGATGCCTCCCCATCTTATTTTCATTGTATAACCATAAAGTACATTCTCACCAAAGGGCATATTCTTATCACAATTTGCAGTTTTTTCATGATTTCTGTCGTGTAGCACCTCAACTAGTGTTGTAGGTGCTGAGATTTACAATAAATAAGTTACAAAGATAGAAACATAAACAATTTTGAAAATTTTATACAACATGAAAAATATTGATGAGAAATTTAGATAAAATCGGTGAAATAGTAATATTTTTTTTTTTCAAATTAGCCAGCCCATTTTTAACAAACCAATTAAATTTGTCCCAGTATTATTTTTTCATAAATTATTTTTTTTAAGTAGACATCTTTTCAATGTTTTTTCATTTCAAATGAAAATTGATCAAAAATTTTGTTAATTATTCTATTTTTTATTCTTAATCCAAAATTATTTTTAGGATTGTCAAAATCTTGTTTACAATATATACTATGACTTCTTATTGAATTTATATTTACATAATTATAACATATTTTATAATAAAATTGTAAAATCAAGGTGAAAACTACTTTTTGTTGTGGAAACAAGATTTTATTATCTAGTAAAATTAGATTTTGTTTATTGCTTATTGTTGTTATTGTTATTGTTGATGACATGAAGTTTCAATTAGTCTTGTTCCATTACAGAAACCCTTCTTCGGATTCAAATTTCTTATTAACATGACTATCATTCCAACTTTTATGTTAAGAATATGAGGTGGCATTCGAGATGGTGTGAGTGAGTTAAGAAATTCAACTGTTGTTTATTTTGTAATTTGGAAAATTTTAAGAATTTTCATTTTTACGCGTCTTCACAAACTTCTCACAAGAGCCAACATGAAATTTTTCCCATTTTTGCATGTATCTCGCAAACACAGAATCGTTTGTGAATGACTGATGTAACTCTTGATAGAACTTTCAATTCAAATACTAACATTTTCTCAAAATAATGTTCTCTTCCAACTTTTATACTTTTCGTTTAAATTGAGAAAAGTCAAAATTTGATCCTTTAAAAGGCGACGTCTTGGAAACCAAAAACTTTTTTCGAAAGATTTTTGTTGCATTTTGTTTGTCTTAAAAATTTCTACATTGTATCCATTTTCATGACCAATCTATTTCTTATAGTTTGGTCACAAAATTGAAAGAACTTATCACAGCTAGAATAACGTTTTTATAATATATAGTAATTAATAATAATAATAATAATAATAATAGCCCCATACCGTCACTTCGCTCCGTAACCCTTGCATTAAAAAAACTGCATAAAAAACTTTATTTAATTAATATCGATATCGGAGAATGTACAATTTCCCAGCCCGTTGCGGGCTTCTCCGCTTAACTAAGGTGTATTGCGGGTTGGCGCCAATATGAAATTTTTCACATTTGGCATGTATCTTGCAAACACAGAAACATTTTGCATGTATCTTGCAAACGCTATCTACCAAAACCTTACGAAATTTATTTGTGAACTCTCATTGTTATTTAGGTATTTACAATGGCTGTAGTATATTTTCATATCGAATTAAAGGAATTTTGATAATACGTTTTATGCAGAAAATATGGAAAATTTTAAAATTTGTGAGCAATTAAAATAATAGGGCTTCGTTTTTTATATATACTTTTTTTCATATATAACTTTATTTTTCCATTCCCAATATGATTCTGAGAAGAAATCCTACCCTGAGAAGATTGGAATTTACATTTAAAGTAGATTTTTAATTCGTTAAAAGTTTGGATGAATCTTCAACAAAGAAAAATTAGGTAAATTAGTAAAAAAAAAAAAAAAAAGAAAGTTAGAACAAAATATGTGTTTTAAGCTGAGCAGTAAATAAGCCGCTTACGGAATTTTATGGAAATCCTGGTAGCCGTTTTAACGTGATATGCGGAAAACAGAAACATACAAATGGACAGAGAAGGTAAACAATCAAGTAGAAAAATCAGTAAAAAATTTTTTTTTCAATGATATCCATTAAAAAAAAATCTATTTTATTCATAACGTAAGATAAAAAAATAGCATACATTTTCTGAAACTAATTAAAGCAATAGTAATAATAATTAGTAATAATAAATAATTTAAAGTAGAAAAATGGAAACGTGTATCTGTCATAATATTATTTTCCATTTTTAATCAAATTTTCTAGCATTTTTAAAAGAAAACTAAGCTTGGAAAGTAGTATTGTAGTCTTATGAATTGTTATTTTTTCCAAAGATATTTTTGGTTTTCTTAAGAATTCTCCAGATTCAGAATAAGACCAATATATCACTGAGTAATGATTACATCTCATTCCGAAACACCATCAGTACCACCATCAGCAATAATGCAATTTAAACTATATAAAATCCAACAAGTATATTTCGTCAAAACTACGTAATAAAACTGAAGATTGGATAAAAAGTTGCCTTAAAATAAGTATTTTTTTTACCACTATAAAAAGAAATCTCATTATGATTCCATGATCGAGATATTGTATTAGTTTCGTCTGAGTTCAGTAATAGACTTTAGTCTCTTTTGGTGTTTACAGCAAACATCCTAGAAAAGTGAGGATCGTCAAATCATTCAGTGTCTTCCTCTAATAAATTTTGATCTCCTGTACGAATCTTCTTGAAACTTGTCGTATTTATGGACAAGAAATGATCTAACTTTTATATTTGATTTTTTTTTTCACGTGGGTTTTGTCCAGAAACTATCGCAACATGGAAAAAATAGTCGTAGAAAATATTAGAGTTAAGCCAATTGGTTTCTGTCAAATAACAACGAATATAAAACTACTTATTAATCTTCTCTTTTTTTTAGTATGATTACAGTTAATTGTCTTCACGGAACCTAAGTATTTGCAGAAAATGAAGCCATTGTGTTTAACAGAAATTATACAGACATCCCTGACATATCCATTTAGATCATTTCATAAATTCCTACGTATGTTTCGACTTACATCTGAGTGTTTACTGTCACAAAGACTTAACAAGAAAACTAGGTATATTAAAGAATAAAAAGCGATGTCTTCCTTTTGCTTTTCCTTTAGATTCTTACTTTGCATAAGTGAGTATTAAATTGCATAAACACTTCGATAAAACAATTTTTAATGTCAACTTTTAAAAGTAACAGAAAATGCAAGATTTTAAGGAAAGTAGGCTTTTCTTTCTTTTGTTCTTTTTCCTATAGCTTTCTAAAGAATAAACAGCGTCTCTTCCATAAATTCGTAGACATTCTTTTATCAAATTGCATAGTTTCGAAAAAAGTACCATTAAAAAAGCGAATGGAAGTTGTATTGATGCAAACAGTATTTATCTTTGCATAAAAATCTAATTTTAAATGAAGAAAAAACAACTTTTTGACGATTGTTACTGCATGTTATTACGTATTAACTAAAAAACATTATTGTAATGTGATAAAGAAACTTGCAAAGCAAGATTCCCTCAAATTTTGATGTAATACAAACACAGACATTTATATAAAACATCGTATTAATATTGAATTGAATCAAAATACGATGCTTTTCATTACGATCTACGCTAATGACATATTTGTCGAAGAGACTTACATATTTAAAAAATTATTTAGAAAAAATGCGAGAATTCAGGCAGCGGTTAAGCGACTCTTTCCATGGCCTTTAAGTTGATATTTCACAAACAGAATGACCTGTTTACAATTTTAAAATTTCTTATTAAAACTTGTAGCAAATATTATTAACTTTTATATTCAATAAAACCTTTGAGCGGATTACAAATATTTATTTATTTTATTGTTTTGCTCTACCATATAATTTTCATCGGAAATTGGAGTTTTTTTAAAGAGATGTTAGCATAAAGGTTCTTTAAGATGCGATAGCATTCTATTAATCGAACTAAAAGGAGACACAAAAAGAGGTAAAAAGCGGAAAACGAAACGATATGTTTAGAAAGCAACTGACAAATTTTAAATATTGTAATATTTTTGTACTGTAATATCGCTTCAAAATTCTATTTCAGTACCTTATTCTTTCCATTTCATTTTGTATTGTGTTATTTTCTCTGTAATTGCCATGACATCTAGTTCCTTTCTTAAGTAATCATTTCTGATTCAACTTGTTCTTATGCATCCTTTCTCCTGTCTTAGAAATTTCATTTCTGAAGCTTGTATTTGGTTAATTCCTTTTTGCTTGTGCCCAGCATTATGATCAATGTTGATATTGCCATTACCTCATAAAACTTTCCTTAATCTGCAGTATCACGGATTTTTTTTTTTTTTTTATGGTTCGATAAAATGAGCCACTAATTTTTTTCTTGGGGGTTGTGGTGATTAAACGAAGTATCTACCTCTCCTCTTTTCAAAATTGTAAGACAAGTCACTGTGGGAAAATATCTACGTTTTAGTTGACTAAACAGTCAATTCGCGATTTGCTAACTGATGCAAAGCTGACCTTTTCACTATAAATAACCCTTGCTGCTTTTTTCCTCTTTGACATGATGTATTTATCTATCTGCTAATCTTCATCGGTACGAACATTGTAATGTACCCTATTAATCATTTCTCTCACAAAATTCTTTTTACAGTTCAGTATCAGAACAATTCAGCTGACAGGGAACAGGATCCGAAATGATCTGAAATAAATTATTTCTTGAATTAGTTACCTGCAATAAGGTACATGTTTCTTTCCATACCATCAAAGCTTTGTAATAGTTATGTGAAAGTAATAATCCGCATACAATGAAATCATTGATCCTAGTAGTCTAATTAAATATGAAATCGAGCAAATGTGAAGGGAAGCCAGTAAAAAAACTTTTTCAAATTTTGGAACACTTGAATGTACATTGTGAACAGACTGAACAAAGGATGGACTGCACGGAATTTATAATACAAATATGCAGAACTGCTGGTTTCGACATCAACCAACGAAATAGAAAAGATCTTCAGTAAGTTACTAACAACTTTCTCTTATAAAAGTAAGGAGATCTACTGTTTTTCGATTATATGGTCAAATATATTACAATAATTATTATCTACCAAAACCATATGAAATTTATTTGTGAACTCTCATTGCTATTTAGGTATTTACATATTGGCTGTAGTATACCTTTCATATCGAATTAAAGGAATTTTGATAAGACGTTTTATGCAGAAAATATGGAAATTTGAAAATTTGTGAGCAATTAAAATAATATGGCTTCGTTATTTTTATGTACATTTTTTCATATATAGATTAATATTGGGAATGGAAAAATAAAGTTGAGACAAAATCCTATCCTACATTTATTTACATTTATAGTAGAATTTTACTTCGTTAAAAGTTTGGATGAATCTTCAACAAAGAAAAATTAATTAAATTTGCCAAAAAAATACAAAAAGAAAGTTAGAATAAAATAATTGTTTTAAGCTGAGCCGTAAATAAGCCGCTTACGAAATTTTATGGAAATCCGGGTAGCCGTTTTAACGTGATATGCGAAAAACAGAAACCTACAAATGCACAGAGAAGGTAAAAATTCAAGTAGAAAAGTTAGTCAGTAAAGTTTTTTTTTCAATGATGTCCATTAAAAAAAAAATCTATTTCATTTATAACCTAAGATAAAAAATAGAATACATTTTATGAAACTAATTAAAGCAATAGTAATAATAATTAGTAATAATAAATAATTTAAAGTAGAAAAATGGAAAAGTGTATCTGTCATAATATTATTTTCCATTTTTAATCAAATTTTGTAGCATTTTCAAAAGAGAACTAAGCTAAGAAATTAGCATTGTAGTCTTATGATTTGTTATTTTTTCATAAATTATTTTTGGTTCTTTTAAGAATTCTCAGGATCAGGATATGACAAATATATCAGTTAGTAATGATTACATCTCATTCCGAAACATCATCTGTACCACGTTGAGCAAGTGCCAGCAAAGCCTGTCGGAAGACAGGCATAAAAAAAATGATTTTATTATCAACAATCAAATATAAAGTAAATATAATCTAAATACTGTGCTAACTTGTGAATGAAGATTCTACGGCAAAAATGGTTTTGAGTTTCGAAATCAGCGGAAACAACTGACTAAGTATGCCAAATTTCATTAAAGTGGAAGCAGTGGTAACAAAATTATTTGGTTTTGACCGTCTGTTTTGTTAGAATTTCAGTTGTCGAGGTCAGTTCCCAAGAATAAAATTTCATGGAAACAGCATGGAATTACACATTGAACTAATATTTTCATCCAATTTGAGTACTTTTGATTCAATGGTACCATTTAGAACCGTTGGATCTATCTTAATAGCTTAATTATATCTAGCTACAGACAGACATATATAAATGTATTTGATTCGATTGATGATTTGATTTGATTTTTTTTTAATGTTTATCAGACCTGTTTAGGTGTACTTCTTACCTGTACACCTGTAATATAGGTTCTGAGAGTTTAATCTAAAGGATCATTTTCCACCCAAAAAGAAAAACGAAACACTAACCATATCTAAAGTTTAATTTATCTAAGGAATAATTATTATTTTTGACTCATAACGCCGAAAGGCATTTAAAACTCACCTTTGTGTAATTTCAATACTGCGCTGACTTATGAACGAAGCTGCTACGGCAAAAATAGTTTTGAGTTTCAAAATCAGCTTAAAAAACTGAGTAAGTAAGACAAATTTCCTTAAAATCGGTGCAGTGGTAACAAAATTATTTGGTTTTGAACGTATGTTTTGTTAGAATTTCAATTAAAATTTCATGGAAACAACATGGAATGACAAAATGAACTAATATTTCATCCAATTTGAGTATTTTGATTCAATGGTACCATTGAGAACCTTGGATCTATATAACAGGTTAATTATATCGAGTTACAGACAGACAGACGGAATTAGCCAATTATATAAGTTGATAAAGCAATGTAAACTACATTAAATCTAACAAGCATATTTTGTCAAAACTACTTATGAAACTTAAGATTGGATAAAAAGTCGCTTTAAAATTAATATTTTTTTTACCACAATAAAAAGAAATCTCATTAAGATTCCATGATCGAGATATTGTATTAGTTTCGTCTGAGTTCAGTAATAGACTTTAGTCTCTTTTGGTGTTTACAGCAAACATCCTAGAAAAGTGAGGATCCTCAAATCATTCAGTGTCTTCCTCTAATAAATTTTGATCTCCTGTACGAATCTTCTTGAAACTTTACGTATTTATGGGCAAGAAATGATCTAACTTTTATTTATTTATTTATTTTTTTTTTTTTCACATAGGTTTTTATCGATAAACAATCGCAACATGGAAAAAATAGTCGTAGAAAATATTAATCTTCTTAATGTCTCCTCGAGTTTTAGTATGATTAAAGTTAATCATACCCAACTTAAGTATTTGCTTTTCCTTTAGATTCTTACTTTGCATAAGTATAGTTAATATTAAATTGCACAAACACTTCGATAAAACAATTTTTAATGTCTACTTTTAAAAGTAACAGAAAATGCAAGATTTTAAGGAAAGTAGGCTTTTCTTTCTTTTGTTCTTTTTCCAATAGCTTTCTAAAGAATAAACAACGTCTCTTCCAGATATTCGTAGAAATTCTTTAATCAAATTGTACAGTTTCGAAAAAGTATCATTAAAAAAGCGAATGGAATTTGTATTGATGTAAACAGTATTTATCTTTTCATAAAGTTCTAATTTTAAATAGAGAAAAAAACATGATTGTATCGTGATAATGAAGCAAACTTGCAAAGCAAGATTCCCTCAAATTTTGATGTAATATAAACACAGACATTTATATAAAAAACCATTTTAATGTTGAATTGAATCAAAAAAGATGCTTTTCAATACGATCTACGCTAATGATATATTTGTCGAAGAGACTTAAATAATTAAAAAATTATTGAGAAAAAGGGAAATTAGTGTATCGTTTAAGCGACTCTTTCCATGGCCTTTATGTTGATATTTCACAAACAGAATGACCTCTTTACAATTTTAATATTTCTTTTTAAATCTTGTAGCAAATATTATTAACTTTTATATTCAGTAAAACCTTTAAGAGGATTATAAGTATTTATTTCTTTTATAGTTTTCTCTACCATTTAATTTTCTTCGGAAACTGGAGTTTTTTTTAAAGAGATGTTAGCATAAAGGTTCTTTAAGATGCGATAGCATTCTATTAATCGAACTAAAAGGAGACACAAAAAGAGGTAAAAAACCGAAAACGAGACGAATATATATGTTTAGAAAGTAAACTCCTTATGCATCCTTTCTCCTGTCTTAGAAATTTCATTTCTGAAGCTTGTATTTGGTTCATTCCTTTTTCCTTGTGCCCGGCATTATGATCAATGTTGATACTGCCATTATCTCATAAAACTTTCCTTAATCTGCACTGATTTTTTTTTATGGTTCGATAAAATGATCCTCTAATTTTTTTCTTGGGTTTATGGTGATTGGATGTAGTATCTACCCCTCCTCCTTTCAAAATTCTAAGACAAGTCACTGTGGAAAAATATCTACGTTTTAGTTGACTAACCAGTCCATTCTCGATTTGCTAAGTAATTCAAAGCTGATCTTTTCACTATTAATAACCCCTGCTGCTTTTTTCCTCTTTGACATGATGTATTTATCTATCTGCTAATATCCATCAGTAAGAACATTGTAATGTACCCTATTAATCATTTCTCTCACAAAATTATTTTTACAGATAAGCATCAGAACAATTCAGCTGACTGGGAACAGGATCCGAAATAATCTGAAATATAACTATATTACAAATCTTTGATGGTATGGAAAGAAACAGGTATTTTATTGCAGGTAACTAATTCAAGATATAATTTGTGAAATTAATTGATCTTATTAGTCTAATAAACTATGAAATGGAGCAAATGTGAAGGGAAACCATTAAAAAAACTAGTCAAAATTTTGGAGCACTTCTGTAGCATCTGTTGA
>JAFIDM010116979.1:0-14389 GCA_023159025.1 Thereuonema tuberculata
GACAAAATCATAAGCAAACTAATTAACATTTCCAATAAAGCCAGATTTATATACATATAAAACAATAAAAAATAAAAAAGCCGTAAATGATACAGAAAATAGTAGAAACAATGATAAAAATAACTGATATAAACGACAGTGGATGACAGACGATATATATAAATATATAAATGAAAAAGATGAATTATTAAAAATACAAAAATAACAGCACCAACACAAAATACAAAGAACAGTACAAAAAGAAAAGAAATTGGGAAAAAATTTGATTAAAAAAACCAAAAACAAACATTATCATAAAACATTAAATATTAATAACAATAGTATTGCAAAAATTTGGAGTATCATCAATTCAGAAATAAATAAAAAAAAAAAAACCAAATCAAAAGACAACACACAAATCGATAGATTCATATAAAAGCATGGTTTCAAAACAGCAAATGATAAACTAAGAAAAACGTTCAGATTGAAAAATATCAATGGAAACGGTAAATGCGATTTCAAAGAGCTCAGAGGAAATACAAGCAGTCAACTTCAATCCATGTCATTCTTCCACCTAATAGCAACGAAGTAATTAGTTTAATCAACACTATGAAAACCGAAAATTCAGTTGGAATAGATAAAATTAAGACAAAAGATATGGAGGAACATAAGGAGATTTTTGCGGAACTGTTTAAAATTATGTTCAATTACGTGTGTATCAGCATAGAAAATTGCCAAAGTCAATCCCATTTACAAGAAGGGTAAAGCAGATAATGCAGAAAATTCTAGACCTATTTCAATTCTATCCAACGTATCAAAGATAATAGATTTCTATCAATCGAAAGTAATTTTTAACTATGTAATGAATAACCACATATTAAAAAAAGAACAATATGCCTATCAAAAAAATTCGAGCACTGTCAACATTCTAATAACTTTAATGAAACTATAAATCATAATCTTAATAATAGCCTATATAATTTAGTAATATTCATTGACTTCAGTAAAGCTTTCGACTGCGTAAATCACAATATCTTAGTAAAGAAGTTGCAAAAACTAGGAATAAGGGGTAAAGTCAATAAATTGGTTGAAAATTATTTAAAAAACAGAAAGTTCAAAATAAAATGAAACACAAAACCAAATAATATCTACAACATTAAGTCTGGGATTCCACAAGGTTCTTGGACCTCTTCTATTTATCCTATATTTGAAATCTCTCTTTTCAGAACTAGAAACATCAACGGCCTATGCCTATGCAGATGATCTTGTTATACTGAACAGACACAAAGATTTATTAACAGCGCAAAATAGACTACAAGAAGACTTTAATGGAATAACAAAATGGTCACATAATATATAAAATGCACATAAACAATGATAAAACAAAACTAATGTTGATTAAAACAAAAAACAAAAGCCTGACTGACCTTCCACAAATCAAATTACATCAACGCTCTTGTTACAGACAAAACTATTTTTCAATAAACTGCTCTTGCAATAAGTTAGTGATATGTAATAAATGTATATAAATATTTAGGTAATCACATAAATAATAACTTCACATGGATAATCATTATATAAATATTAAAAAAAATTAAATACTTTTACTTACATGTTTCAGCACATTAAAAACTTATTTCCACTCAAACAAAAAATCATTATTTACAAGGCTTTAGTTGGCTCTCTATTAAACTACGGACTATCCTGTTTGATACATATCACCACAACAGAAATGAAAAATATTGAAAGGATTTTTAAAGAAAATATTTAATTTAATTTTTGCAAAATGTAATACTCTAAACGAACAACAAAAACGTCAATTAAAAATCAAACAAAAAATTCTATTACCAAAACAAAAATTATTTATATACTACTAAGAAAAAAACTTTTATTTCGTAAATAATAAAATAAAGACAGCTGCTAATGTAACAAATACTCGCAGTAAACTACAAAGTATATTGAAGCACAAAAATCCAAAACATAATTACGGTCTTAAAAACAACAACAGAATTTTAACGAAAATGTTCAGTAATTAAATTCTGAGATGTATAATTTTAAAAAATATCGGAAAATTAAAAAATCTTAAAATTAAAAAATATAGAAAAAATAATCTACGAAAAAATAATTTGGCATATATAAGAGAAAAAGCTAAAGAAATTATATCTTTTGTTTTGTTGTCCTTTATATCTTGTAAACATTGCTCTTGTTGGTTTTCATGTAATATTTTAATTCACTCTAATTATGTATTATGTTTTTATACAATATTTTTATTACATAAATTTTATGTTTTATGTTATCTTAATGTTTATATTTATGTTATCTTAATGTTTATATTTATGTTATCTTAATGTTTATATTTATGTTATGCTAATAGTTTTATTACTTATTTTTTATGTAATATTTTAATTCAGTCTCATTATCTGTTCTTATTTATTTTTCGTAATATTTTTAACACTGTAATTATGGACTCTTTAATAAATAACAACCAAACTTAACGCTTCTCAGCACCTACACCACAGGTACGTAAGTGTAACTAGTAGGACTGTAATGTTTGAATTTGCAAAATAAAATACAAAAAAAATCCAAGTTGTTTTTGCTTTACCAGACAAACAGGTTATCTACTGGCACAAAGAAAAATGTTACAATAAGAGAAGATAAGGTGGGGTGGGGCAGTAAAAGTTCATTTATGGAAGGCTCTCAATAATACGAAAAGGGTCATAGATATTTTGTCATTTTTTTCTTCAGAACCTGACTTGTTAATAATTTCAGTTACTTTTTTTATTGGAATTTTTTCAAATCTATTTCAATAAATCTAAATCAATTTCTTACGAAATAACTATAAAATATTTTCCCTATCCCTAATTCTTTACCATTCTAAACATAATTCAATAATAATTGAGTTATTTCTCAATCATTATCGAAATATGATTTTTACAGTGTTTTTGATTGAAGAGAATATATTATCAGCAGATGAAAGACAGATAATAGATAATTGGCGGGAAAACCTGAGTTCCGAGAATACCATTATAAATATGAGTATTCGTGTGAGGGATATTGTTAATCTAAAGAAAGGTTAGTGAGGCTAAAAAGTTCAATTTTAATTTTATCTGAAGATAAGAGAGTATATAAAATTACATGTTGAATATAAAAGATGTTCATAATTAAAGTTCACATTTCGAAAGGACGACTTCGAATTTAACATGAGTACGTCGACGGCGAAGGAGTTTTGTTTGGCACAAAAAAAAATACTTCCAAAGGTGGTCGCTAGGACAATGTGAGGCACTGCTATACTTTAGAGGATAAATGTGATTCGTTGTGTCTTACACAAGGACATGTTCGATATGGTTTTCCCCGATATTGGAAACATACTGAAATCGCAACATCAAATGCTCAACCACAGCACGTACAGTCTCACTCGTAATGTTATGAATACGGCGTGTAATGCTGGTATTCAAGTTGGCTAGATCTTTGAGATGCCCCCACAGCCAAAAGACGCAGGGGTTGAGATGCCGCGAATATGCTGGTCAAGTCGTACGAAATGGCGACTGATGAATCTGTGGTTAATAAAACACAAAGGTGGCGATGTAAGATGGCACACCATTCTGCATAAAAATCTTTGCATTCAGATATTGATGCTGTTGAATTCTGGGAATCACCTGTTTGGCTAAAACAGATTTTGGCCAGTAACTGGGCAGGTGATGGGGCACTCATGACCTAGCTCTTCGAAAAAGAAGGTCCGACGATGAATGTGGATGTGAAACCACACCTAACGGTGATCTTTGGTGAAAGAAGTTGCAAGACCTGGTTAGCAGTCACCCAAATTCTACAGTTATGCTTATTCAAATCACCATAAAGTTGGAAGTGAGCTTCGTCAGTCCACAAAATATTTTTATAGCCAGTCTTCGACTACGTAAAAGATCCACATCCTCCTATGTAAAAGTCGACTGACGATTATTAATCTTCCGAAAATGATTTTTCGTTTTGAAGAGACATGAACTTTGGCTGAAAACCCGAACGAGATCGAAAGCAAAGGACTGCAACAGACGAAGTTGCCTGGTGCAGTAGTGGAGAATGGAATCGCAAATCCACAGGGTATCAATAGTACAAGTGCAATATCACAGGATTGGACATCTTGTATACGACTATATGGAAAGTTCGGCGAAATATCTTGAGGTTTTACCCCTATGTAAAATCCCACAGTGAACAGTTTGTTTCTGGTGATTATGATAAGCGGAAATCTATTTGCTTTGACATTCGTTGCACGGATGATGCATGGTCTTGGCGTATAGTTTGAAGTGATGAACTAATTTCTATTTGAATGGAAACAGAACATAAATTTTTTAAACAAAAATAAATTAAGGACAAAATGTCAAAAATCAAACAATATTTTTCAGTCTTAATTTTTAATATTGCATTTTTATTTATTTTTTTCGTGCTTTTATTGAAGTTTATTTACTTTCAGTTTATGTTTAAAATCTTATGTTTATATTTGAAAGTAATATATTTACTGTATTGAGTTCCTTAATTTTTCCCCATTTTCTTTCCATTAGTGGATTCCTTGAAGGATGCCAATGCCATCATTTCGTTTACTGGCAGGATTTGGCTTTCTTTTCTAAAATCCTATTGTTTCTATTACGGCATTAAACTTGTAACTTCAGCTGAAAATAACGATATTATTTTCAAATTCGCAGAAAAATGGTTTTGGACATCCTTAACAATTTCTACTGATTTAGGTATGTAATGGTTTCTTTTTCTTTTTATCACGTTTATTTTGTTCTAACTTTTAGCAGAGATTTAAATAATAGACTAATCGTATTACCTCAATTAATTCGTGCAAGTTTTTGTTTCATTTACAACAAGAAGTTATTATTAATTTACTGGTTTTTATTTAAATATCCACTCGAGCATTCACAGGCATCAAGAAGGCATAACTACTGCAAATATTTTAACATAGGCTTCCATTTATTAATAATTTTCTAAATGTCATTTCAGAAAAAAATATAGATTACAAATATCATATCGTATTAGAATGAAAAGAAATACATTCTGATAATAATATTATAGAAGCAAGCAATCATAAAATTAATACATTCTTTTACAAAAAAAAATCAAAGCACCATGTAGAAAATGCTCAAATTGAACGTAGCTTTGTACATACCATTTAGTTGAAGAGAACTAGAATGGATTCAATTTCACTTTGAAAATACACGTTTTTGTTGAACAACAGCAGCATAATTGCTACATTATCCACAGTACTTGAGCCTCTTCTGGCTGCTGATACAATATGGTCAAAACAAAGGATACTAGCAGTCATGAGCATCACATAATCACCTCATCGACCATAGTCATGGAAACGTAACAGTATGCTTATGTAGATTGAAGCTTGATAGATTTTCAAATGATGTTAACAATGAAGGAAAAAAATATTTTGGAGCATTATTTTCGCTCATTCGGAGTTGGATCAAGTTTGCTATACGTTGGAAATGCATTTTGGGAACAGTTTCAACAATCATACCCACAACCATAGTTATTTTAGGCGTCATTAAAAGCTTTCGACAGTTAGCGTTCTGACAGCGCAAAGACAGTACCCGACATCCAGTTACAGTGAATTCAAATGAGATTCGAGGAAGGCTCCTCGAATAGTTGCTACTGAAAGAAGTATCCGGGGATTATCCTTAAAAATTACTCTTAGTCAAACATCTACGAGACGAATGTTCAGGAACATTGGTGGGTTTGATAATAATATACAGACCGGACAATGTCTGAGCAATACAGACGAGTATGCGAGAATCTCTTACTATGTGATAATGTTAGTGATGGAGTGAGATGAAGTGTTTCTGTTACGATGATAGCCATAGATACTTGAAAGGATTCAAACCTTCGTGACTGATATCACAAGATTGTGACATGCATCAAATGAATGAAGCAACCTCTTGTGAGAGACATGTTTGACAATCTGCATGAGCATACGATTGTATTGTCTGCAATGCAACTGACAGCATATCAGTTCCAAAAGCTTGGAAATTGACTTCCTTGAAGTGCTGGCTTCCTCTACTATTTGTATTCTGTATGTCACATAAACCATTTATGTACACAACGATTTCAATATCGTTTGTTTTGGCGCATACTGTATAAGGCATGGTATGAATTGAAACAAAGTCCTGATTTTGTCTTGTGGCAGATGATGCCAACCTTGCTTAAACTGCTGCTCCAAATGCAGGATGTACGATGATGGATGCTGCTGACACAGTTTTTTTGTTAAGTCTTCTCTTACAATTTCAGAAACATTATATGCAACTTTTTGCTTTGCTTTCTCAGCAATTAAAATCTAGAAGAATTTAAATTCATCATAAGTCGAAAGTAGTATTTTGGGTCGTATAGTCCACCTAAAATAGAACGATATAGGCCACAAATTATATATAATTTCGATATAGGACTTCTGGGAGCTCGATTTGCATATATTTGTGACCAAAATTAGCATAAGGAAAAGGAACGTGAGGTGAATGGAGAGTGTTTGGCAGCGCAATTTACGTATAAGATGATATAAACCATAATTTGCATAGATATTTGCATATTAGGTGTTAGGTTCCAAATGTTTTATATGTTAATGAGGATTTGGTAGGGTATTTGAGGCGAAAATTTGCATCCTGAAACGGAAGGTGAGGTGAATGTAGGTGAATCAGTATTTGCATATCGTTATCATTTCATACCTTAATTTGCATAACGAATGACGTTTGACAGAAACCTAAACTGAATTTCAGAAAAAGATCGGGAGCAACATAAGGTGTAGGAATCTCGATTTTGTATTGATAGGATGGTGGAAGCATCTGTCATTCAAGCTAAGATTCGCTGGATTGATTCTCCTAAATGCCTTTTTTAATTTTTTAATTTTTCTGTCTCTAGTTTTTTAGTTTTTTTGTTTCATAATTAATTCTGTTTATATTACAAATATTTTTATTTTATTTAGAACTCAGATTATTGGTTTTAGAGGACCACAAAAAGACTGGCCTCTATGATTAACTTTAAAGTACATTTCAGGAGACAGGTGTGGGTTAGTGGAGGCAGCCATCAATTCAAGTAGATCGACAACTTCATAACCAATAGCATGATTGATTTTTACTAGCTTAAAAATTTCCACAAGAAATAATTTTAAACACTTCATTACATATCAGTACAAACTTAAAGTAATTTCACATCATTTACAAAATGGTATGATATTTATAGAAAGGTGGAAATATGTTTTAGCTAACGGATACTGTATAACGTTCAATAACATCACTCCCGATCTTTTTCTGAAACTCCTCTTAGGATATATTATATTAGAAAGAAGACAAAAACTATGTTTGTTATGCATAAATCTTAGTCAGTTATCTACATAGTGTAATATCAAACGCTCTTGTTTGATGATATAACAATGAAGAGATCAAACCAAGCCAATTGTTTCACATTCAGCAACCAAACTATGAGTTTTTAATCCTCCATTACATCTCATTATACTACATTGTACTGTTGGATCGAGACAGTTGCATTTATCACCTTCGTCCATACACCATCCCGAAGCTGTCAATTGAGTAGCTTTTGAATCTTAACCGTGATTTAATAAAGTTTCTAAATAAGCTCAATATGAATAACAATTATGTGTGCATGAAATAAATTTATCTCCTAAAAATACATGGACTTGACTAAATAAAAATTGAGTTAAAGAATTAATGGCGATTACTTTATCAAGTGGAGAGTTGCCATTTTTAGTTTAATATTTAAAATGGACTTCGAAAGATCAACATATTCGTCTCCCACCTCGAAAATAACAAAATCAATTGGTGAAGTTTCCAAAACAGATGGCATGAATGAGATTTGTAGATGAATGCTTAATTCACTTCTGTAAAACTTAGAATGTGTTGTGTTAAGTAGTGAACTGATTGTGCATTTAACAAAGAATATCTTATCCACAAAGATAAGTCACAATCAATAATATAGTAATTTAATATTACAGATGTCGCCCTTTGTAGTATGTACACATAATGGACCACTTGAGGTTTACGCCCCTATCGACGTCATATATGACGTGTAAGCACATGCGGCGAGATCATGTGGGATAAACAAGCTTATAACTTAGTGTGAAATTACTCAAAAATTCGTCGATTTTTGATATTTCAAGACGGAATAGTTCAGTACTGTGCAGTTCCTTATTGTAATAATTCTATAAAACGCTTGGAATATCCTTCTGTAATACAATATTTTCTCTATATCGACACGAGTTAAAACAAAGCACATGGCATTGTTTATCCCAAAAGCCAAGCAGTAGCCTGGTGGGATATTTTGTTTTATCTTTCGTTGATAATATATTGCTTTAGTCTTCTTTAATAGGCTATAATCAACTCTACATCCAATCTGAACATTTTAGAAGGCTTACAATCGTTTCATCAAAATCAAATCATTTAGTTCACCCTCTATATCTACATGGGTTAAAACGAAGCACATGGCTTTGCTTATCCCACAAGCCAAGAAGTAGCCTGGTGGGATATTTTGGAACTATGAAGCCCGGCCTATCCATTGTATCCATTGAAGTGGTCCATTGTACTCCTTGATATTATTATATGTAATCACTTTTTTTTAAATTTTCTAATAATAAAAAAAAAGAGAATCTTGTATCAGTGTGAGGCAATTCCAAACCAAAAAAACATTATTTTTTTAAAAACAAAACATAAGTTAAAAGAGGATAAAATTTTAATAGTTAAAAGAAAAAGAAATACATTTCTCTATTTTCTTAAATTCAAATTTAAAATTCAAGGTTAAACAAATCATATTTCTCGATTTTCTTAAAGAAAGGATAAGATCATATTGAATTCATTTCCTTACGGAAAAGTTAAAAATCTTATAGTGAAAAGAAACACATTTCTTTATTTTCTTAAAGAAAAATTACAAAAAACTTCAAAGTGAAAGAAACAAATAACAAAAATCTTCAAAGCAAAACAATAATATCGCTTCTCTGTTTTCTTAAAGAAATGATAAAATAATAAATAGTTGAAAGATAGAGAATACGAAGAAACACTTTTCTGTGCATCCTGAAAGACAAATTACAAAAAATTTAAGGCAAAAGATATAACAATATTTCTCGATTTTCTTAAAAAATGGATAAAATTATAATAAATGATATACCAAAGAAGGCACAAGGATAAGTAAATGGATTTCACACCCCAAGCTGTCACCCGTGAGATACTGGGAGGGCCGTTTCATTCTCTTTAGGACTCGCTAGCCTGCCAAACTCCACTGATGACAAGCTCAGAAGGAAATAAAACTGAAATAAAGAAATAAAACTATAAGAAAATGAAATTAAATAAGTTTACCACTCCAAAGAGTATATCACTATACAGATAAAACTATCAAACAACATAATTATTACCAAATAGTTACAGTATTCGATAATTATCAACTCTTTATTAGAAATAAGAAAACAGTTAAATAAAGTTTTGTTAAATTTTAAAATTTCGAAGAAATATTTAATGTTGATTTATTTTTTGAATTGTTATATTGTAATATCTTAGTGCTTTGGATTTTTATCTATTTATTCAAAATAATTAATTGTTTATTCTTCACTAGAAATCTACAGATCTTTGTCTATTTATCAGTATATTTACTTAACGAATGGATTGATAAAATAGTTAGTGTCTTTCCATGCAAGACACATTAGATAATGTTGAATTCAATAGTCCTTCTCTATTTTTTATCTTTATAATTCGAAATCCTTATAATTCGAACTCGCCATTTTGTTGAAAGTGGATTATTTTGTTCATTAACATCAGAATCAGAAATTCACAAAAAGAAAAAAAAATGCAATTCATTTACAATAAGTAACCTTATTATATAATAAAAAGTATTAATACAAAGAATATCTTTAAATACATTTGCGAAAATAAAGTTTCTTTTATTTCTCATTAGTGAAAAATTGAAAATAGCAACTTTTATTTTATTAATTTCCTCATTTCATAAATGTTTTGCCAAATTGTCATTCCATATAGTATATGTATATTTAATTTCCTTTAATTTAATAAAAAGAAGAATTTACAGGTTTGTAATAAAAAAAACAAGCAATCCTGCAACCTATTAAATGCGTGTGTTGTTAAAACTACTATTGATTGGAGCACAAAACTCTTATATTCAAGCTGTTGTAATTCATAGGTAAAGCACTATTTCAAGAGATGGCTGCCAAAAGCGCTGAATCTAGGCACATGGAATTTTTGGATTAGGCTTCCCTTATGACTTAGATTCTCACTAAGAAAGGATTTTTAAAAATACCATCCGTAAGAGGTGTATATCGGAGGAAATGCATTTTCCTGAAGCTTATGCATTTTTCGGAAACGGTTTGAGCTAGAAAAACGAAATTTGACATGAGTGTTCTTTGACAAAATCAAAAAGAACCTGTATTCGATGAATTTTCGATATTGGAGTCCTAGAGGGTGTAAAGCAGATGGGAACAAATTTCTCGAAAGATATGCATATCTCGGAAACCGTTTGAATTAGAAACGATGCTCCCAAAGTTTGGAAGCAGATTGATTGGCTGATTTACATACTTGTTCTTCCAGTTGTGAACCGAATTACAAACAAAGACGGGTGAAAGGGGTTAACCCCAAGGTCGTGCACAGTAATCTAATTTTCTAGCATGGATAAGAAATAAAATTTAACAAGTTGTAGAAAGGTGGAACATGAAAGAACCGAAGAAAAAAAATATAGCGCTCTAAATTCTCCCGTTGGAAGCTGACGAATCCTTCTATACTGAATAGTCTTAATCTCTGTCCCTATTCACAGTTTTGGGAGTTTATACATGCGCCCGCACACACACAAACACTCACACAATAGAAGACTACGAACTTCTGCATATGGGCTGTTAAAAAATAAAATTACAAATAATAGAATATTTTTTTTTATAAAAATGTGTCACAATTCAAATTTGTATTTGATGAATAACTGCGTTTCTTGAGAACAATTAACCTCTATTTGATTTCTCTGCACTTAAAGACCGGAAACTGACTAACAGATAAGAATCAACTCAACGGAACTATTCACACAATAATTGTTTGAATTTGCTTATTTATCAGAAATATTAACAAATAAATCTAAAAACAACGTTATACATAGAAACAGCAACATCAAATTAGCTTAAAAAGACTAGTGTGCGGAAATAGACATTTTCAAAATACATTGGTAGACAAAGCTGTATGTCGCTATTTCATATGATATAAAATTAGTCATAATAAAATTATTACTTTTCAATCAAGGATAGAGCCTTCGCACCTACTTAATTATTAATCAATTTAATAAAACAAATGTGGGCCCGGTAGCCGAGTGGGTAAGGGCACTTGGCTGCGGGTTGGAGGTAACGGGTTCGATTCCCGGCCTCGGCGGAGGACGGGAATTTTTCCACGCTTCTTTCTCCTCCAAACGGGCCCTAGGGTCTACCCAGCCCATTCTATAGAATGGGTACCGGGTTTCTTTCCCGGGAGTTAAAGGCGGGCGAGCGACGGGCCGACCCCCCGTCCTCAACTTTGTCCCGTAGGTTCTAAACACTGGAGCCTACCCTCCAGTTGCATTGTGCATTGCGCGGTCCTCTGGGCCTGATTAAATTTAACTAACTTTAACTAATAGAACAAATAGTTATAAAGCGCAACGGGGCTTTCACTTCAGAAGATATGTCAGAAGAAAAAAATGGCTTCTCTTCTGAGTGGAAATCCGGTTATATTAAATTCTTTAAATACTAAAGAGGTGCACAGGCTGTTCTCGATTGAAAATTATGATCAATACACGTAAAACCTTCTATTTACTTAAAATTATTACTTTTTAAAATGATTAGATATTTTGAGTTTGTTAAGGAACAGTATAATTTATTAATAATTTAATGTTGAAGAATAGGATCGTTCAAATGATCTAAATTAAAAAAGTTTCTGAATTTAATTTATATTTTATTCTTGATTTATTTATTTTGAAATACTTATATTACATTCATTTATGTTCTTTTTAGATGTCAGAAGGTTAATTCTCGGATTAAGCAATCGAAATATTTACAGTAAGATTCATTTGACAGATAATCTTCCATTGAATGCAGGACTTAATGAAAATATACAGTCACCTGTCTACGTGATTTGCAACTCTCATTGCGATTCTCAATTGGTAATAAATGTATATATTTTGAATCTAACTTATGATATTAATAAATCCTGATTATTTTAAAAGCAGGGATCTGAAATGTAGGCATTATTTCTGAACTGTAAACATTGCTTGTTTAAATTTGTAATCAATTGTAAAAATAATTAAGAAGTTCCTGTTGTAAACTTTCAGAAATTTCATCGAATCATTCGGTAACACTTTTCTGTACAAATAAAAAAAAACATTGCCAACAAAACAGTTTGATAATTCAAAAAATACTTAATTATTGATATAAATTCCATAAACAGTCTCAAAAATCCATAACTTCAAAACCCAGATTGGGCCCACCATGCTTTGACCGAGAAACATAATCCGGATCCTATAGCTAAGTTGATTTACAAATGTAACGATGATGAGGAAAGGCTTTTGCTTGAATCATGCTATATTAATATATTAATAAAGATAAATACCTGAGAGTGTCAAAACATTCACTTGACATTTTCAAGAAATATCAAAACAAAAGGAAACAATAAATAGCAACTTTTATTATGGTAACAATTGGTTTATAAGTCCAATATAATAATTTATTATTTTATTGTTTACTTATGTGATGCGAATCAATTGTTTCATTTTATTATATGCTTATTTTGTTTAATAGAATTGATCTTTTCATTATGTAAAGGACGAAGAACTAAAATAGTTTTCCCCTTTTTATTTTATTTGATGAAGAGTATTCGAGAAGAATACTGATGAAGAATTAATGATGAAGAATATTCGAGAAGATGTTCGAAATATCGTATGTGGGTTTTGAAGTTATGGATTTTTGAGACTGTTTATGGTGTTTGATAATTACTTTATAGTTTTGCATTCAATTTATTATGTTTTACAGGTATCTAAAGTAATCCTTTTAACGGATTCTACTACATGGATATTTAAAACGAATGGATGTAATGTAACGAATAATCTACAAGTAACGAAAGAAAGGATGCTACGAGATGTATTTATTACTGTAACACCAAATTACAAAATTTATTCGGTAAGAAACTCCATAGTTAATAAAAAGCATTTTTTGAATGTCATTTAATCTATATTACTAAAATCTTTTATTTCTCTGTCTGTCTGTGTGTCTGTCCGGCTCAATTTTCTGTGAGAATAGAAAATAGAAATAATTTTTACAATGAAACATCCGCGACAGGAATCGAACCTGCAACCTTCTGATCCGAAGTCAGATGTCTTATCCATTAGGCCATAGGGACTACAACTCTCTTCATATTGCTTCATTGTCTGTCCGAAGTGAGACGTCTTAGCCATTAGACCACGAGGACTACATTCTAATCTCCATAAAAAATAAAAATATATCATAGATATATGATTCACATACTGGTTCTAAAAGCAGTCGTAGATTGACAGAATATAAACATCAGAAATTTAATTAAAAAAAAAACTTTAAAAAAATTTTAGTTTTAGTTTACTCGATGTGATTGGTGTATGTGTGTTTTTTTAATAAATAAAAAGTTGTTTTCCGTTATATATGCGGAGGCTTCCGGAGCGAAGCGACGGGTAGCCGACTAGTTAAATACAATTAATTTAAAAAACAGTTGTGAAAGATGGAAACACAGATCAAACTGTGATTGTCTGATATTACAAAAAACTTCTAACTCTTTTCATTTCAGATATTAATGGAGCAAAAAAAGTTCTTTGTCTTTACAAAATGCTTCTTTAAAACCACTCAGTCTAATAAAAAAATCTGAAGCTGTTTTGAGATTTGTCATTCTCTGCCTATTCTGATCATACAGTTCATGTGAAGAATTGGCGACCAATCGTCTTCAGCCATGCCAAAACATTCGATTTCGGCAACTCTTTCGCAGGATTTTGGAGATAGACCCATTTCTTTGTGGTATATCTACCGTTAGTATATATGATAATAGTAGTAATAGGGGTCGAATAGATGAGCAAAATAGGGCGATATAGATGTAGGTCACCTTGGGCAAAGTCACCTTGAACAAATTAGGTCACCTTGGTGTAAAGTCACCTTGGTGAAGGAGACTTAGAGGTCATTTGAAGGAGAAATGCAAATTAGTATGGTTCATTAGCATATTAAGGAAATATCGAATGTAAATTAGTAGGGGTCATTTGCATATTATGGTAATTGGACATGCAAAATTTAAAATGCAGATAAGTAGGTCATGTGACCACTCAAACAACTTGTAATGAGATGATTGATCGATTGGTGAAGGAGTTGTAACGGAATACCTAATAGATCGAAAGT
>JAFIDM010116980.1:0-28730 GCA_023159025.1 Thereuonema tuberculata
TTTTTATACTGTCAGATTGTCTCCTTCTCCAATTGCACCACTCTCAGGCGAAGGGGCAAGCAGCATCCACACACCCTCAAAAACGACAGTGGACCGGCCCGAACGCACGTGACCTACTTATCTCTCTTTTGTTTGTAATATTTATACTGTATTTTGCATTCAAGCGTCGAAACATTGATGAGTTGTTGTGCGCACGGCCGCGAAGGTTTCTGATTTAGTAGAACCATTTTACAATATCTGGTGCGCGTGTTGTTGCGACAAATGGATGTATTCCGGGTTTCAACGTTTGCAGTTTTCGGTGCTTCTCGCATTTGCAATGACCATCAACAAAGCATAGGGACAACACATGGACAGCGGTATGTGGCCTGCTCACGAGTCGGAAAATGTTCTGATTTATTCGTGTACGCACCAGACGGAAAAACAAAAAATATTGGATATCCAAAAGCACTTCAATAAACAGAATTAAAATACAAACACTTTCTTTCTTTGAGTGGCATTCCAACGCATGCCAGATACAGATAGTATTTATATGAGCTGGCTTTCCGGGTTTCGGGAGCAACGCAGCAGGTGGGCTGGACCCTGCTACCTGCGTCAACGAGCTGATTTCTGGATCTTATCCGGCTGCAAGTTTTTGTGTTCCTGTCGTTTGAGGTGATGGTATTCATTTATGTTTTACATAATTTTTTTTTCCTCCATATGTATTAGACCAACTCTGTATTCTTGCGTGTAAGGGGCAAGGAAGCTGTACCGAATATTATAGGTACTGCATATTCAGGATTAAAACTGTAAAAAGAGAATTTCGTAATTTTGATTTTGAAATTAATGTTTAATGAGATTTCTACCTGGTTCACCAGGACTGAACAAACATTTCATTCTATGAACCAGAAATCTATGGCAAATTTACGAATTACTGCCAACATTTTCATATTAAAAACCCTCATGCGGATTCTGCTCGTCACTGTCAGATTCTTCTGTGGTCTTTATTGCAGTGATAGCACACTAACTGAAAAAGTAATCTCCAATTATCTAATTGTATTTCCTAAAGATGAAAGGATAATTACAAGGTTATTGGTTTTTCGTTAACAAGCTTACGGAACTGGACAATGAAATTTCAAACTTTATAACTACTCTGACGAAAAGTGGAGTAAAACAGAAGATTCGCTTAAATAAGATTCAGTAATAAATGAATACCAATTGCCAATAGATGAAGATTAGTCTTGTGGCTTCCGACTATCACACCTCACCAAACAGCGTGACCAGTCAATGTACATCGGTAAATAGAATTTACATAAAACATTCCATTCAGATTGCTTCGAAAGCATTCATTGTTAGTTTAGAGGGAAGACCACGACCCTTAGGAAAACGATTCTGTCATTTAGGTTCCCAAAATATTCTTTGCATGTCTTATTAATTATATTGTATTACTCTGAGATCTTAAACAAAGCTCTGGATGGCGAACTGCTGGTTTCGACATCAACCAACAAAATAGAAAGGATCGTCTGTAAGTTGTTTGTGAATTTCTCCATTGTATAATGTCAATGTGGATGTTTATATAATATAACTTCAAAAGATCCTTCCTCACTAATTCCTAGATAAGCCCAGTCTTAAGGATGCAGTGTTTAGTTAAGACTTAAAATAATAGAGATACGCCAAAGAACTTTACTAACAACTTTCTCTTATAAAAATAAAGAGATCTACTATATTTCGATTATATGGTCAAATACATTATAATAATTATTATCTACCAAAACCTTACGAAATTTATTTGTGAACTCCCATTGCTATTTAGGTATTTACACAGTGGCTGTAGTAAATATTTCATATCGAATTAAAGGAATTTTGATAATGCGTATTATACAGAATATATGGAAATTTTAAAATTTGTGAGCAAATAAAATAATAGGGATTCGTTATTTTTATACACATTTTTTCATATATAACTTTATTTTTCCATTCCCAATACGAATCTGAGACGAAATCCTACCCAACAGATCAGAATTTACATTTCTAGAAGATTTTTAATTCATTAAAAGTTTGGATGAATCCAAAAAATTAAATAAATTAGTGAAAAAAATAAAAAAAAAGAAAGTTAGAATAAAAAAATTATTTTAAGCTGAGCCGTAAATCAGCCGCTTACGGAATTTTATGGAAATCCGGGGGGTAGCCGTTTTAACGTGATATGCGGAAAACAGAAACATACAAATGGACAGAGAAGGAAAACATTCAAGTAGAAAAGTAGTGAAGATTTTTTTTTTCATAACGTAAGATAAAAAATACCATACATTTTCTGAAACTAATTAAAGCAATAGTAATAATATTTAGTAATAATAAATAATTTAAAGTAGAAAAACGGAAAAGTGTATCTGCCATAATATTACTTTCCATTTTTGATCAAATTTCCTAGCATTTTCAAAAGAGAGCTAAGCTGAGAAATTAGCATTATAGTCTTACGAATTGTTATTTTTTTCTAAGATATTTTTGGTTTTCTTAAGAATTCTCCAGAATCAGAATAAGACCAATATATCACTTAGTAATGATTACATCTCATTCCTTAACACCATCCGTACCACGATAATATGACGCAATAATGCAATTTAAACTATATAAAATCCAACAAGAATATTTCGTCAAAACTACATAGTGGAACTTAAGATTGGATGAAAAGTTGCCTTAAAATAAGTATTTTTTTTACCACTATAAAAAGAAATCTCATTAAGATTCCATGATCGAGATATTGTATTAGTTTTGTCTGAGTTCAGTAATAGACTTTAGTCTCTTTTGGTGTTTACAGCAAACATCCTAGAAAAGTGAGGATCGTCAAATCATTCAATGTCTTCATTTAATAAATTTTGATCTCCTGTACGAATCTTCTTGAAACTTGTCGTATTTATGGACAAGAGACAAACTAACTTTTATATTTGATTTTTTTTTTCAAGTGGGTTTTTGTCCAGAAACTATCGCAACATGGAAAAAATAGTCGTAGCAAATATTCGAGTTAAACCAATTGGTTTCTGTCGAATAACAACGAATATTAAACCACTTATTAATCTTCTTAATGTCTCCGCGAGTTTTAATATGATTAAAGTTAATTGTCTTTACGCAACCTAAGTATTTGCAGAAAATGAAACTGTTGTGTTTAATGTTTCGAGTTACATCTGAGTATTTACTGTCACAAAGACGTAACAAGAAAACTAGGTATATTAAAGAATAAAAAGCGATGTCTTCCCTTTTGCTTTTCCTTTAGATTCTTACTTTGTCTAAGCATAGTTAATATTAAGTTGCACAAACACTTCGATAAAATAATTTTTAATATCTACATTTAACAGTAACAGAAAATGAAAGATTTTAAGGAAAGTAGGCTTTTCTTTCTTTTGTTCGTTTTCCTATAGCTTTCTAAAGAATAAACAGCGTCTCTTCCAGATATTCATAGATATTCTTTTATCAAATTGTATAGTTTCGAAAAAAGTACCATTAAAAAAGCGAATGGAAATTGTATTGATGCAAACAGTATTTATCTTTTCTTAAAGTTCTAATTATAAATAAACAAAAAAAAAATTTTTGACGGTTGTTACTGCATGTTATTAACTAAAAAAGATTATTGTAACGTGATAATAAAGCAAACTTGCAAAGCAAGATTCCCTCAAATTTTGAAAAAAATCGTATTATCTTGAATTGAATCAAAATACGATGCTTTTCAATACGATCTACGGTAATAACATATTTGTCGAAGAGACTTAAATAATTAAAAAATTATTTTCAGAAGTAACAGCATGCGTAATGGTCAAGTGACTCTTTCCAAGGCCTTTAAGTTGATATTTCACAAACAGAATGACCTGTTTACAATTTTAAAATTTCTTAGTAAAACTTGTAGCAAACATTATTAACTTTTATATTCAGTAAAACCTTTAAGCAGTTATTAAATATTTATTTATTTTATAGTTTTGCTCTACCATATAATTTTCATCGGAAACTGGAGTTTTTTTTAAAGAGATGTTAGCGTAAAGGTTCTTTAAGATGCTATAGCATGCTGTTAATCGAACTAAAAGGAGACACAAAAAGAGGTAAAAAACTGAAAAACGAAACCAATATATATGTTTACAAAGTAACTGACAAATTTTAAATATGATAATATTGTTGTACTGTAATGTCTCTTCAGGAATTTATTTCAGGACCTTCTAATATCCATTTCATTTTGTATTGTGTTATTTTCTCTGTATTTGCCAGGACATTTAGATCCTTTCTTAAGTAATCATTTCTGATTCAACCTGTTCTTATCCATCCTTTCTGGTGTCTTAGAAATTTCATTTCTGAAGCTTGTATTTGGTTAATTCCTCTTTCCTTGTGTCCAGAATTATGATCAATGTGGATACTGCCATTACCTCATAAAACTTTCCTTAATCTGCAGTAACACTAATTTTTTATTTTATGGTGCTTTATGGTTTTTTTATGGTTTTATGGATAAAATGACCCTCTGACTTTTTTCTTAGGGGTTGTGGTGATTGGATGTAGTATCTAGCTCTCCTCCTTTCAAAATTCTAAGACAATCCACTGTAGGAAAATATCTAAGGTTTAGTGATTAAACAGTCCATTCGCGATTTGCTAAGTGATGCAAAGCTAACCTTTTCACTATAAATAACCCCTGCTGATTTTTTCCTCGTTCACATGATGTATTTATCTATCTGCTAAGAAATTTCTATCGGTAAGAACATTGTAATTTACTCTATTAATCATTTCTCTGACAAAATTCTTTTTACAGTTCAGTATCAGAGCAATTCAGCTGACAAGGAACAGGATCCGAAATGATCTGAAATAAATTATTTCTTGAATTTTTAAGACAAACAAAATGCTACAAAAATCTTTCGAAAAAAGGTTTTGGTTTCCAAGACGTCGTCTATTAGAGGGTCAAATTTTGACTTTTTTTCAATTTAAACGAAAAGTATAAAAGTTGGAAGAGAACAGTATATTGCGAATTGAAAGTTCTATCAAGCGTTATATCAGTTATTCACAAACGATTCTGCGTTTGCGAGATACTTGTAAAAATGGGAAAAATTTCATGTTGGCTCTTGTGAGAAGTTTGTGAAGACACGTAAAAATGAAAATTCTTAAAATTTTCCAAATTACAAAACAACCAACAGTTGAATTTCTTAACTCACTCACACCATCTCGAATGCCACATCATATTCTTAACCTAAAATTTGGAATGATAGTCATGTTGATATGAATTTTAAATCCGAAGAAGGGTTTCTGTAATGGAACAAGACTAATTGTAACTTCATGTTATCAACATTTAATTTGTGCAAAAATCATCAATGAATCCCTCAAAAATGAATTAGTAACAATTCCAAGAATTGACTTGAAACCAAGCGATTCAAATTTGCCTTTCATTCTCAGACTTGAAACTGTGAAAAATTCAATTTTTAATCCCTGATAAAATTAAATTAAAACTAACATCAAGGCTTTGAAATATTTATATTTTTTTATTTTCATTAAAACCGAAAGTTAAGAGTATGTTCTTTTGTTGTGTGTAAGCACGTGAGAACACAATGGATGTGTTGAACACAGCATGAACGCGGACGTTCAATTGTTAATGGTTAATCGTAGAGGATCGTAAAAAAATGGCGTTACGATGGAAGACCAAATAGCAACGATGCTAAGGTTTTGAAAATGGGAATCGGATGAGTTCCTTCCGATTGTGCTATAGATTAGTTTTTGATTTTAAACTCATAGTGTGTTCAGTAAAAGGCGGACGGCCTTGAGAATTAAATAAGTAAGGATTAATAGTAAAGTTAAATTAATTCTTAATAAACGGTTAGGCCCAAAAGATGGAATCTCGCAAATGAAGACTGGCAGTCCAAAGTGGAATTTTGCCAAGGTATTATCTTCGACGTTTGACAGGGATTGACGAGAAATTGATGGATTGTTGCTGAACTGTAAGTAGAATTTCTATTTTACTTCACCCATCGAGAATTTGGAAAAGGAGCCATCGTTAGAATTTCGAACACAAGAAAATGAAGTGTAGGACAAAGCGGAACGTATACTAATGAACATTAAAGATTAAACATTACCAACACATTAACATTTGTTCGTTGATTAAAGAAATAGTAAAGTTATTTATTTCAAGTAAAACCATTACTGCTAGGATTTATTAAAGTCAAGGGAAATCGACTTATTACAAATGTTGGACTGAATCAACTAAAGTTAAAGAACTGTTGAGTTGAAATGATTTAAGTATTTACACAGGAACATTTGTGATTATTAGCAAGAGTTTTATTTTAAAGATTATTTCAACGATGTCAAAGATTATTCGATTGAAGTATTCAAGTTATGATTATAAACTGTTTAGAGTGTTTTGGTAAAGACTATAATACTAGAATGTTTAGTCAAGAAAGGATTGGAGAAATCAAGTTAACTTAAACATTCATATTATTAAATACTGTTATAGCACACACGATGAACATTATTGAAAGCCATTTAATACAAGTTAAAAGACATATGAGATATAAGAAAGTTCTATGTGTTAATGAGTTTGTATATTAAGATAAACTTTAGTAATTATCACACATGATGGAAAAATAGCCATTTATCAACGTTGTTAATTGAACAGTTGATGTTAAGAAAGATTTAAAGGAACTTTAAGTTTTAAAGTAAAGAACTTTGATTAATTGAAATCTACATGATAGATTCATAGACTGTTTGAAACAACTGTTTCACATTTTGTAATGTTTTAATGCTTATAAAACAAGTTAAGTTTAAATCAGTTTTGCTTTTCATTTTCTCCTTACTCTTAAAGACTTAATATACTCTGCTAAACTAGTACAGGCAAGTAAATAAATTAAAATGCCGTTTAGAAAATTTATTGTGTGGAACCTCAGTGACAATTATTCTTATATATAATCCCACAGAAACCAAGCGGTTCAAATTTACCTTTCATTCTCAATCGTAGACAATTCCCAAAAATTCCTACATTCGCCATAACAATTAACAAATCACAAGGTGAAACATTTGATCATGCTACAATAATTTTGAATGAGTCTGTTTTTTTTCTCATGGACAATTATACGTCTCAACAAAAAAATAAGCAAAATGTTAATTTATAAATTAATAAAATGTCGGAGCAAGGAAATCTTTTGCAAAATAATTCAAGAATTTTTAAAAAAAATATTATTTATGAAGTTTTGTAATAAAACATATTGTTTCATTATCAAAAATGTGTTTGATTTTTTTCATTCAAATGACAGACAAAATAGCTTTTTTACATCTGAAATATTTAATTGATCAAGTGCGACAACTAAAAATTATCTTCACTTAGCGATTGAAAAGATTAAATTTTAAATTATAGTATTTTTGTTCATATGCCAAGTTTAGAACAGCAAACTAAATATTAGAAATCGAGCGGAGCACAGCGAAGCGATGCCGAGTGAAGAGAGGGCAATTTCTTATAAAAAGAAAATTCCTGGCTCACTCACTCACGCCCAGCCCAAACCCTTTTACCTGGAAAGATGAAAATTTTCAAAAAGGTTCCCTTTATGATGTAGACAAGGAATAAGGCAGGATTTTTCGAAATTCCCAAGGGATAGGGAATAATCAGGCAAACTGATCATGCAGTGTGTAGCGGCAACCCCAGGTGTGTGGCGCCAACCTGCAATACACCTGAGTTTAGCGAAGACGGCCACAACGGGCTTGGAAGTCGTATATTCTCCGATCTCAATATTACTTTGCTAAATAAAAAATATAGCTTTTTTTTTAATGCTATATATGCAACGGTTCCGGAGCGAAGCGACGGTACCCGGCAGTATCAATTTAATTTTCTTTTTCTTGAAACTGCTATTTGTCATTTTCATTTATATAAGCCTAATTTATATATATTTATATATATTTATACATAAATCAAGTGCAACTAGGAACTTGATTTACAGTATCAATTAATTCCATACGTATCGTTGCAGTATATCTCTTTAATTTTTTTTTTCTGTGTTGTATCTTTGATATGGTCGTGAAGACTAAGGCGGCGGTCTGCCGGTACCCGGGTTCAAATACCGGTCGAGAGCATGTGTGTTTCAAATTTCCTTCCTTTGTTTGTCAGCCTGTTCTTCACTTTCTTTTCGGGTCTGACGTCATTCCATAATGGTGTCCTGAGGAAGGCAACGGGAAACCATCTCAATATCTGTTCCCTAGAAATTCTCGGGAGTCTGCTAGGGGTTCGTTTTATCGGGAACACTAGCGCTCCCTGGAACACGGATGCTTCCCTACGAAGCTCCTCACTTCGGTGCATACAGTACCAATTAATAATTAATTATCTTTAATATCCATGTAATCTTTTTTATATTCATAGATTTAAATACAGCCAACAAACATCGGTAGCATCTGTTGATAAATTTCTTGAGCTCCTAACAAGACCCTAATAGAGAGCCATCTTTTTTCGATTTACTTATCTGAAGTCTTGCACTCATGTAAAAGACTTCAGGCAAAAAAAATGTAAAGAAAACACCAAATTTGATCTGATTGTTGGAAACTAGTTAGTTCTGAAATATGTATGAAAAAGAAAACTACGTTAGTAAAAAGATACTTTAACAGAAACACTTTTAAAATAAATATAGCTTAACGTCTTCCCAAGGTTAGTGAGAAAATGAAAGCTACATTTCGCAGCTGTAAAGGTTTAGGATTTAATGCATGATTCAATGGAACAACAAAGCTTCTACATTTAAGTTCATTAAAAAGTAATCATTCATGTTACAGAAAAAATACGAGATATGAATATATCTCTTTTCTAAGATATCTTGCATCAAGCTAATATCGTCAGCACAATGAAAACGTTGACGTAACTTAGCTTTTCCAATGAAAATTGCTTAAAAATTTACAAACGAAAGTTACAGAATAACTTATGTCCGTTACACTATAACTGATCGAATAGAAATTCTTATCACATCCTTTTCTATTGAACAAAGGCATTAGATGAATAACAAATGCTACAAATTGAATGAAATTTTTTATGATATTCATTCTCAATTCCAGAATATAATTCCAGAATATTATTCCAGAAGAAAATGGTATGGCCATGTAATGAGAATGGACCCTTCCAGAGTAGCCACAAGAATGGCTGCTGAAAACTGTGGACGGCAAAAGACCTAGAGGCCGACCTAGGAGAAGATGGTCCGATCAACTTAAACAAGATCTGGAAGATAGAGGAGTGGTTTTGAGCCAAGTTCAAGAGGAAGAGTGGTATCTGAGTCGACATAGATGGAGAGAAGAGTGGTATCTGAGTCGACATAGATGGAGAGAAGAGTGGTATCTGAGTCGACATAGATGGAGAGAAGAGTGGTATCTGAGTCGACATAGATGGAGAGCGCTCTTGCAGCGCACCCGGGAAACTGGAGACGGTTGAAGGATGATGATGATACATTCTCAATATTAAATGTTACACACTAAGGATTTCTTAAAATATTATAGCTACTGCATATTCAGGATTAAAACTGTTAAACAGAATTTCGTAATTTAGATTTTGAAATTAATGTTTAATGAGATTTCTACCAGGTTCACCAAGATTAAACAAACATTTCATTCAATGAACCAGAAGTTTATGACAAATTTACGAATTACTGCCAACATTTTCATATTAAAAGCCCTCATGCGGATTTTGTTTGTCACTGTCAGATTCTTCTGTTGTCTTTATTGCAGTGATAGCCCACTAACTGAAAAAAGTAATCTCTAGTTATCTAATTGTATTTCCTAAAGATGAAAGCATAATTACAAGTTTATTGGTTTTTTTCGTGGACAGCTTACAGAAGTGGACAATGAAATTTCAAACTTTTATAACTACTCTTACGAAAGCGGAGTAAAACAGGAGATTCGTTTAAATAAGATTCAGTAATAAATGAATACCAATTGCCAATAGATGAAGATTAGTCTTGTGGCTTCCGACTATCACACCTCACCAAACAGCGTGACCAGTCAATGTACATTGGTAAATAAAATTTACATAAATCTTTTCTTTCAGATTGCTTCGTAAGCATTCATTGTTAGTTTAGAGGGACACCACTACCCTTAGGAAAACAATTCTGTCATTTCGGTTCCCAAAATATTCTTATTAATTATATTGTACTACCCTGAGATCTTCAGCAAAGCTCTGGATGGTTTCAACATCAACCAACGAAATCGAAAAGCACTTCTCTAAGTTATTGGTGAATTTCTCCATTGCAATGCGCTTTAATATCAATATGGATGTTTTATATTATGTAAAATAAACTTCTAAAGGTCCTTCCTAACTAATTCCTAGTTCAGCCCAATCTTAAAATATTATATGTTATTATATATATAATAATTAAGACTTATTATATGTAATAGTTAAGACTTAAAATAATAGAGATACCCCAAAGAAATTTACTAACAACTTTCTCTTATAAAAGTAAGGAGATCAAAAGAGAACTAAGCTGAGAAATTAGCATTGTAGTCTTATGATTTGTTACTTTTTGCTAGAACATTTATGGTTTTCTTAAGAACTTGCCAGAATCAGGATAAGACCAATATATCACTCAGTAATGATTACATTTCATTCCTTAACACTATCCCTACTACGATAATTTGAAGCAATAATGCAATTTAAACTACATAAAATCCAACAAGCACATTTCGTGAAACCTAAGTAATGAAACTGAAGGGCGTTTCACATGGATCCGAAAATCGAATGGTCGGATCCACGAATCGGACGTATTCTCTTTCACATGGCCCCAAAACGTCATCTATACGAACGATTTGAATGTTGCATGGCGTATAGACGACGTGGGAGTGAGTTTCGTGGCCATATGAAAGAGAATACGTTCGATTCGTGGACCCGACCATCCGATTTTCGGATCCATGAGAAACGCCCTTTAACATTGGATAAAAAGTCGCCTTAAAATAAGTATTTTTTTAGAACTATAAAAAGAAATCTAATTAAGATTCCCGGATCGAGATATTGGATTAGTTTCGTCTGAGTTGAGTGATAGGCTTTGGCCTCTTTTGATGTTTACAACAAACATCCTAGAAAAGTGAGGATCATCAAATCATTCAGTTTCTTACTCTAATAAATTTTGATCTGCTGGACGAATCTTCTTGAAACTTGTCGTATTTATGGACAAGAGACAAACTAACTTTTATATATGTTTTTTTTTTTTTTTTTTCACATAGGTTTTTATCGAGAAACTATCGCAACATGAAAAAATAGTCGTTGAAAATATTAAGAGTTAAACCAATTGGTTTCTGTCGAATAACAACGAATATTAAACCACTTAATAATCTTCTCCGCGAGTTTTAGTTTGATTAAAGTTAATGGTCTTCACGCAACTGAAGTATTTGCAGAAAATGAAACTGTTGTGTTTAACAGAAATTATACAGACATCCCTGACATATCCATTTAGATAATTTCATAAAATCCTACGTATGTTTCGACTTACATCTGAGTGTAATCCCTCTACTGTCACAAAGACATAACAAGAAAACTAGGAATATTAAAGAATAAAAAGCGATGTCTTCCTTTTGCTTTTACTTTAGATTCTTACTTTCCATAAGTATAGTTAGTATTAAATTGCACAAACACTTCAATAAAACAATTTTTAATGTCTACTTTTAAAAGTAACAGAAAATGCAAGATTTTAAGGAAAGTAGGCTTTTCTTTCTTTTGTTCTTTTTCCTATAGCTTTCTAAAGAATAAACAGCGTCTCTTCCAGATATTCGTAGATATTCTTTTATCAAATTGTATTGTTTCGAAAAAAAGTACCATTAAAAAAGCGAATGGAAATTGTATTGATGCAAACAATATTTATCTTTTCATAAAGTTCTAATTTTTAATGAAGAAAAAAACAACTTTTTGACGGTTGTTACTACATGTTATTACATATTAACTAAAAAATATTATTGTAACGTACTTATTCCATATTTCTTTCTAATTTCTTCTCTTCTGGATATATTATTATTATATAAAAAAGAAAAATACGTTGGTAAAAAGACATTTCAACAGAAACACTTTTAAAATGCATATAGCTTAATATCTTCCCGAGGTTAGTGAGAAAATGAAAGCTACTTTTATGAGCTGTAAAGGTTTAGGATTTATGGTAAAATGGAACCAACAAAAGCTCTTCCACATTTAAGTTCATTAGAAAGTAATCATTCATGTTACAAAAAAAATACGAGACATCAATATACAGTCAACTCCGGATTATTCGCGGGCGGATTATCCTCGGACCTCTCCTGTTTCCATTTTTTTTACTGTAGAATAAATTATTTAATTAAAAAAAATTAACTCTAGAATACGGTAAACAATAAAAGAGGCCAATAAAGTAATTGAAGACAAACAATTTATAGAACGACCTTGTGAGCTGAGCTTAGGCCGACAGGTTACACTAAATTACGGGAGAACCTTCCCCTTCTACAGTCACGGGACCGGAAGTTTCGTCCGTTATTGGGAGGTGTCCGCTATTGGGGAGGACTACCTTTTTGTTTCATTTTTTTTGCTTATAGCATGTCATTTAATGAAAAATTAAGTATAATCTTAAATTTCTACAATTAACATTGCCCTATGACAAAATATGAACAATTGCAAACTGTTTACTATTTTCCTTTTTAAATGAATGCCATTTGTCTTACTTAAAATAATGACAAGAATAATTACAGTATAAATTTCGTCATTATTTTAAGTAAGACAAACGGATTAGAAAATTAATTTTATTAACTAAAGTAATCAGTTAAGAGGGTTTGACATTTCTTTTTTGCATTGAAAACATGTTTCTTAATATGAATAGTTAAATTGTTTAACTTTGCAAGGCCTTCAGAGTCCTCTTTGCTTCCAACGCCTTTTCTTGCAATAATGGCCCACTAATGGGAATGTTTTTGCTCATGTAGCGCAAAACCAATTGAAGACAATAGAGTCAATCGCACTTGTCTCCGTTTCCGAACTTTTAATGTGTTTGGAGTTTTCGTTGGAGTTCGTGATCCATAATTTCAAAATGTCCTCTGGACGCTAAGTATTACTGTGGCCTGATTCTATTGCTTCTGGAAACAACATAAGATCGTTTATTTTCTGTAGAATGTTGTCCGTTATTGGGAGTGTCCGCTAATGGGAGGTCAATACGTGGAAACGTCTATATTAAGGGACTGCGGATTACAAAATTGTCCGCTATTGGGGGGGGGGGGGTCCGCTTTTCGGGAGTGTCCGTTAGTGGAGGTTTCACTGTATTTTGTAAATTTGTTTTTTACATTCTTTTCATTCACATAAATTGAGAGTTATTTTAAACAAAACTTAACATCTGACGCTTGAGGTCTTAGTTATAGTTGTATATGGAGAGGGTAACGTCCCCCCCCCCTAAATTAGCGCATGCGCACTATAAGGTCGTTCCTTAATTTGTTTACATTAATTTTTAATGTAAATAAAACATGTTAAAAGGATTTTTGTGTTGATTTTCATCCTATTTCGGATTATCCGCGGAATTCGCTTATCAAGGGTTGCCGTGCATCCAATTCCGCGGAAAATCGGGAGTTTACTATATCTCTTTTTTAAGATATCTTGCATCAAGTTAATATCGTCCTTACAACGTAAACGTCTACGTAATTTAGCTTTTCCAATGAAAAAATGCTTAAAAATTTACAAACGAAAGTTACAGAATAACTTATCGAATAGAAATTCTCCATCACATCATTTTCTATTGAACAAAGGCATTATACGAACAACAAATGTTACAAATTCAATGAAATTTTACATAATATTCATTTTCAATATTAAATGTTGCACACTAAGGATATTGTAAAAAAATTATAGCTACTTCATATTGAGGATTAAAACTGTAAAAAGAGAATTTCGTGTATTTGATTTTTAATTTAATGTTTAATGAGATTTCTACCGGTTCACCAATATTGAACAAACATTTCATTCAATGAACTAGAAATTTTTGACAAATTTACGAATTACTGCCAACATTTTCATATTAAAAACCCTCATGCGGATTCTGTTTGTCACTGTCAGATTCTTCTATGGTCTTTATTGCAGTGATAGCACACTTACTGAAAAAAATAATCTCCAGTTATCTGGAAAACGATTCTGTCATTTAGGTTCCCAAAATATTCTTTTCATGTCTTATTAATTATATTGTGTTACTCTGAGATCTTAACCCTTACGAAAATGGTTGGTAGAATCATATAGAGCTCTATAGGTTTATATAGACTACTCTATAGGATCCCCAGGTCAGCCCTCTGTAGAAAAGTCATTCTATAGGTATTCTTTAGCTGTTTCTATAGAAAACAAGTATATGCATTTCTATAGAGAAATATTTATAGAACTCTATATAGAATCCCCAGATCAGCCCTCTTTAGAAAAGTCATTCTATACGAATTCTATAGCTGTTTCTATAGAAAACAGGTATATGCATTTTTATAGAGAAATATTCTATAGAACTCTATATAGAATCCCCATATCAGCCCTCTATAGAAAAGTAATCCAATAGAAATGCTGTAGCTATTTCTATAGAAAACAGTATATGCATTTTTATAGAGAATAATATATAGAACTCTATAAAGAATTTCCAGATCAACCCTCTATAGAAAAGTAATCCAAAAGAATTTCTGTACCTATTTCTATAGAAAAGAATAAGTATATGTATTTTTATAGGGAAATATTCTTTAGAACTCTATAATGGATATCACAAAAAATTTTATATGATGGATACTTCTGATATTTTTAATTTGTTTAGTAGTAAATATAATTTTTTTAAAAATACTAATTAATAATTAAACATGCAGATAAATTGTTTAATATCAATTACGCATTAATTTGTTAAAACTTACAGTTATTTTTTTTTATTATGTTTGATAACGGTCCTTATTTATTTAGGTATAATAATTCTTATAATTATCTAGTTGAATATCAATACTGAAAATTATGTGTATTTAAGTTAAATTAAAATTAAGGGTTATTTTTTTATCATTAGTTACATCAGATATTAACTAAGTTTTTATATTTTTGAATTTTTCTAAATTATATTTTTCCCAATTTATTTGACTAAATAATTTGCAATTATTTAAAAAAATTTTTTTAATATTCCCTAGAAATTTGAGAAACTCGTCGCTTCGGAAATCCTGTTTAATTTTGCTGTGCGCATGCGCAGATGGACAACAAAGACATTTGTAATTTCAAAATATAGATAGTTTCGGCTTTGTTAAAAAATATACAAATTATACAAATTATTATTAAAAAATAGAGAGCATTAAGTTTGTTTAAAATAAATTCTTAAAGCTAAAAAGAAAACTAATTTTGAAGTAGGCTACCGTTTCTGCTGGATAGCTAGGCGGGAACCGTTCAACGTAACGCCATCATTACAAACAGCCGGACGAGTGAAGTACTATCTATTTTGTTTTTTGCTTTGGAAGCTTATTTTAACCAACTACAGTACATTATAATGTCTGATTATTTCACAACATTTGTCCTAATCAAATGGGTGGACGAAGAACGTTGGGATGTAATTAACATTAAAGATTCTGTAGATTTTTAAATTGTGAATTTCTTTAGTCAAGAAAGGATATGATGCACTTTTCATCGTTTTATTTTAATTTTTTTTGTACATTTATTTAACAACTTAATCTTATCATCTATAATGTTATTAGTATTTTTAACTCTTTGTAATTTTTTGTTTTGAGAATAGTTTTGGGAATTTGGTTAAAAATAATATTAATACCGGTAATTCTATTTATCAGGGTGTCGATCTACCAACCGGGAATTGTACGGGAAATTTGGTTCGACATGAAATGTACGGGACAATCGGACTATGTCCTTAAATTTTGAGCATGATGTCAGGGTTTTTTTTTTTTTTGGTTGAATAGATGCGTTTACAGGTTTGTTTTTTTTTTGGTTGTTAAAATAGGATTGGGGTATTTTAAATATTTTACGATACGATACAAGTTTTAATGTCCTTAAATTTTTGTGAAAATGTCTTTAAATGTACGAGAATTGTCCTTAAATTTTTTGTTTGAAATTCAGTAGACACCGTTTTTATGTTTCTGAATCTATAATTGTTTCAGATAGGTATGAAACTAATGAGATTGGCCAATAGTTAGCAATTTCGGTCTTTTTCGCAGATTTATAAATGTAGATTGGTTTAAAAAGACGAGATGCTTTGTTTCAGAAGCATTTGAAGTTTAACTTTTAACTATAAATATGCAATTTTCATAATGTTTGCTTTCGATTAGGATTTCAGTTATTAAGTTGTTTTTTTTTCTGTAATACATTATTGTTCCACCTCCTTTGTTATTGTTTCTTAATTTACTTATGATAGGAAATTTCAAAGTTGATTTTGAAGTTGATTATTTGAAAGATGTTTTTTTCATTTGCTTTATTATTAACTACTAATATATATTACGAAATATAATATTATATGAAATTGATATGTAAAATTCCAATTGTCTTTAATTTCTTAAAGGATATTTGTTTTTTTTTTGTAATTTTTTTTTCCATTATTTGATATTATTCGTCAGTTATATTTAAATGGTTTTTTAATTGCAATTTTATTCAGTACAGTTTATCTCTTTTATAATTTTATTGAAGGATTTCGATAGATGTGAATATTGATTTGGAAATTTTGCGTTTATTTGTTCTGTATATATAGAACAACTGTAGATTTTCTTGTGTGAATTTATATAATAAATAATAATATTAATTTGTATTCAGATTTTTTTGTTGATTTTGTTTTAATTATTTTAATATTATAAGAAATAAATAAAGTGATTTTTGGAATGTATAATTTTTGTCAAATAATTTATTGTTTTCTAAATCAATAACGCCCAGCATGTTTCTTTATAGAACATATTCTATTTACTATAGAAGTTGTTTAGAAATGTATAAGTATTTTCCATAGAAATTTCCATGGAATATATGTATAGAAATCTGTAGAGAGATTCTGTAGAAATTTCCACCAATATTCTATGGACATTTCTAAAGAAAATTCTGTAAGGCTATAAAAAGAATATTCTATAGAAATTTCTATTGAGATTCTATAGACATTTCTATAGAAAATTCTATAGAACATGCTTATAGAAAATGGGCCATAATTCTATACGGCTCTATAAATGATATTCTATAGGTTTTCTTTAGAATTCTATAAAAAATTTTCGTAAGGGATAAAGCTCTGTATGGCGATCTGCAGGTTTCAACATCAACCTACGAAATAGAAAAGATCTTCTGTAAGTTATAAAAATTAAAAATTTGGTTTTACTTGTACTGCGTAATATTGGATGCAAAAATGAAGCCATACACCTGAATATGATGAATAATATATACCACAACAAAAAAAAATAAAAATACACGACGTTTCGCCGTCGAGAGACAGCCTTCTCAATCTTCTGAATTTTGTTTGACATTATACAATGGAGAAATTCACAATGTGGATGTTTTATATAATATAGAATAACTTCTAAAGATCCTTCCTCACTAATTCATCTCAATCTTAAGGATGGCAGTGTATAGTTAAGACTTAAAATAATAGAGATACGCCAAAGAACTTTACTAACAATTTTCTCTTATAAAAGTAAGGAGATCTACTGTATTTCGATTATATGGTCAAATACTTTACTTTAATTATTATCTACCAAAACCTTACGACATTTATTTGTGAACTCTCATTGCTATTTAGGTATTTACAGTGGCTGTAGTATATCTTTCATATGGAATTAAAGGAATTTTGATAATATGTTTTATGCAGAAAATATGGAAATTTTAAAATTTGTGAGCAATTAAAATAATAGGGCTTCGTTATTTTTATACAATTTTTTTCATATATAACTATTTTTCCATTCCCAATATGAATCTGAGACGAAATTCTACACTAAAAGATCTGAATGTACATTTATAGTAGAATTGTAATTCATTTAAAGTTTGGATGAATCTTCAACAAAGAAAAAATAAATAAATTAATAAAGAAAGAAAAAAAAGAAAGTTAGAATAAAATAATTGTTTTAAGCTGAGCCGTAAATAAGACGCTTACGGTATTTTATGGAAATCCGGGTAGCAGTTTTAACGTGATATGCGGAAAACAGAAACATACAAATGGACAGAGAAGGTAAACATTCAAGTAGAAAAGTCAGTCAGTAAAGATTTTTTTTTTCAATGATATCCATTAAAAAAAATTCTATTTTATTCATAACATAAGATAAATAGCATACATTTTCTGAAACTAATTAAAGCAATAGTAATAATATTAGTAATAATAAATAATTTAAAGTAGAAAATGGAAAAGTATCTGTCATAATATTATTTTCCATTTTTAATCAAATTTTCTAGCATTTTCAAAAGAGAACTAAGCTGAGAAATTAGCATTGTAGTCTTATGAATTGTTCTTTCGTCAAAACTACGTAATGAAACTTAAGATTGAATAAAAAGTTGCCTTAAAATAAGTATTTTTTTTACCACTATAAAAAGAAATCTCGTTAAGACTCCATGATCAAGATATTTTATTAGTTTCGTATGAGACTAAGAAACTTTAATAGACTTAGTCTCTTTTGGTGTTCACAGCAAACATCCTAAAAAAGTGAGGATCGTCAAATCATTCAGTGTCTTCCTCTAATAAATTTTGATCTGCGGGGCGAATCTTCTTGAAATTTGTTGTATTTATGGACAAGAGACAAACTAACTTTTATATTTGTATTTTTTTTTCACGTGGGTTTTGTCCAGAAACTATCGCAACATGGAAAAAATATTCGTAGAAAATATCAGAGTTAAACCAATTGGTTTCTGTCGAATAACAACGAATATTAAACCACTTATTAATCTTCTTAATGTCTCCGCGAGTTTTGGTATGATTAAAGTTAATTGTCTTCAGTGCAACTTAAGTATTTCCAGAAAATGAAACTGTTGTGTTTAACAGAAATTATACAGACATCCATGACATATCCATTTAGAAAATTTCATAAAATCCAACGTATGTTTCGACTTACATCTGAGTGTTCACTGTCACAAAGACATAACAAGAAAACTAGGTATATTAAAGAATAAAAAGCGATGTCTTCCTTTTGCTTTTCCTTTAGATTCTTACTTTGCATAGGTATAGTTAGTATTAAATTGAGTAAACACTTCGATAAAACAATTTTTAATGTCTACTTTTAAAAGTAACAGAAAAGGCAAGATTTTAAGGAAAGTAGGCTTTTATTTCTTTTGTTCTTTTTCCTATAGCTTTCTAAAGAATAAACAGCGTCTCTTCCAGATATTCATAGATATTCTTTTATCAAATTGTATAGTTTCTAAAAAATTGCCTTTAAAAAAAGGAATGGAAATTGTATTGATGCAAACAGTATTTATCTTTTCATAAAGTTCTAATTTTAAATAGAGAAAATAAATAACTTTTTGACGGTTGTTATTGCATATTATTACTTATTAACTAAAAAACATTATTGTGACGTGATAATTAAGCAAACTTGCAAAGCAAGATTCCCTCAAATTTTGATGTAATATAAACACAGACATTTACATAAAAAATCGTATTAATGTTGAATTGAATCAAAATACTATACTTTTAAATACGATCTACGCTAATGACATATTTGTCGAAGAGACTTAAATAATTAAAAAATTATTTCGAATAATTAAAATAATTGAATAACGGTTAGGCGTCTCTTTCCGTGGCCTTTAAGTTAATTTTTCACAAACAAAATGACCCGCTTACAATTTTAAGATTTCTTATTTAAACTTGTAGCTAATATTTTTAACTTTTATATATTAAATAAAACTTTTAAGCGGATTATAAATATTTATTTATTTTATTGTTTTGCTCTACCATATAATTTTCATCGGAAACTGGAGTTTTTTTTAAAGAGATGTTAGCATAAAGGTTCTTTAACATGCGATAGCATGCTGTTAATCGAACTAAAAGGCGACACAAAAAGAGGTAAAAAACGGAAAACGAAACGAATATATGTGTTTAGAAAGTAACTGACAAATTTTAAATGTTGTAATATTGTTGTAATGAAATGTCTCTTCAGGAATTCTATTTCAGGACTTTATTCTCTCCATTTCATTTTGTATTGTGTTATTTTTTCTGTATTTGCGAGGACATCTAGTTCCTTTCTTAAGTAATCATTTCTGATTCAACCTGTTCTTATGCATCCTTTCTCGCGTCTTAGAAATTTCATTTCTGAAGCTTGTATTGGTTAATTCCTTTTTCCTTGTGTCCAGCATTATGATAAATGTTGATACTGCCATTACCTCAGAAAACTTTCCTTAATCTGCAGTAACACTAATATTTTTTTATCGTTCGATAAAATGAGCCTCTGACTTTTTTTCTTAGGGGTTTTGGTGATTGGATGTAGTATCCACCTCTCTTCCTTTCAAAATTCTAAGACAAGCCACTGTGGGATAATATCTAAGGTTTAGTGGTTAAACAGTCCATTCGCGATTTGCTAAGTGATGCAAAGCTGACCTTTTCACTATAAATAACCCCTGCTGCTTTTTTCCTCGTTGACATGATGTATTTATCTTTTGGCTAATCTTCATCGGTAAGAACATTGTAATGTACCCTATTAATCATTTCTCTCACAAAATTCTTTTTACAGTTCAGAATCAGAACAATTCAGCTGACAAGGAACAGGATCCGAAATGATCTGAAATATATTATTTCTTGAATTAGTTACCTGCAATAAGGTACATGTTTCTTTCCATATTATCAAAGCTTTGTAATATAGTTATGTGAAATTAATAATCCCATACAATCAAATCATTGATTAAAATAGTCTAATAAAATATGAAATCGAGCAAATGTGAAGGAAAGCCAGAAAAAAAAATATCTCAAATTTTGGAACACTTGAATGAACATTGTGAACTAAGACTGAACAAAGTATGGACTGCACCATATATAATCTTATACAGTGAAACCTATCAAGTTGACCAACTTTATAAGTTGATCACCTGTCTAAGTTGATCACCTGTCTAAGTTGATCACCTGTCTAAGTTGACCACCTGTCTAAGTTGACCACCTGTCTAAGTTGACCCAATTGACCAGGAACGGAACGGCTTAATTACTTTAACATTGAGTGAACTCTTTTTAAGTTGACCACCTGTCTAACTTGTATGTTGACCAGGTAATTAGGTAGAATTTATCACAAAGCATAGCTCAAAACCTTTGTAAGTTGACAACTTCCAGAATGTTTTCTATATCTTTCTAACAACTTTTATACTGCACTTTTTTTCTAATTTTCTAAAGAAATAATTGTTAAGGAGCGTTTTAACGTCCATTCCACAGACGAAACTACTTTGAATTTCAAATATATACTTAAAATGCCGTAATACAATTATTAAAACTTCTTATTAAATTACTGTAAGTTTAAATGATTGTACTTTGAATTTCGCCAACAAGTGGAAGTACAAATATACAGTATGTGTGAAGTACAGAAACCTTAATGCATACACTAAGTTTATTACACCTGTGCAAAATGTATTACTGTAATAATAAATTGAGTTTCATAATTAAATTAACTTGTTTCTGTTCAACTGACGACTGTAGTACAATCAGTAGTAACTATGGCGTTATTCAATAATTAATTCATATGTATAATTAATGTTTAACCCTAATAAGCAATATTATTCCTATTTTGTATCATTTTGATTTCATATTTTGTTTAATTTTGTAGTACTATACAATGTATATGTATAGTGGTAGTATGTAGATGAGAAAATTTGAAAATCAAAAAGTAAGTGTTGTACCCTTGGTAAGTTGACCACCTGTCTAAGTTGACCACGAAAACGTGGAACCACTGGGTGGTCAACTTAGCAGGTTTCACCGTATTATAAAAACGTTATTCTAGCTGTGATAAGACTAAGTTTTTCAAATTTAGTGACCAAACTATAAGAAATAGATTGGTCATGAAAATGGATAAAATGTAGAAATTTTTAAGACAAACAAAATGCTTCAAAAATCTTAAGAAAAAAGTTTTTGGTTTCCAAGATGTCGCCTTTTAAAGGGTCAAATTTTGATTTTTTTCAATTTAAACGATTTTCAATTGAGAAAAATCTAAAAGTTGGAAGAGAACATTATATTGAGAAAATGTTAGTATTTGAATTGAAAGTTCTATCAAGCGTTATATCAGTTATTCACAAACGATTCTGCGTTTGCGAGATACTTGCAAAATTGGGAAAAATTTCATGTTGGCTCTTGTGAGAAGTTTGTGAAGACACGTAAAAATGAAAATTCTTAGTTTCCAAATTACAAAACAAACAACAGTTGAATTTCTTAACTCACTCACACCATCTCGAATGCCACCTCATATTCTTAACATAAAATTTGGAATGATAGTCATGTTGATAAGAAATTTAAATCCGAAGAATGGTTTCTGTAATGGAACAAGACTAATTGCAACTTCATGTCATCAACATTTAAGTTGTGCAAAAATCATCAATGAATCCCACAAAAAGGAATTAGTAACAATTACAAGAATTGACTTGAAACAAAGCGAGTGAAATTTGCCTTTCATTCTCAATCGTAGACAATTTCCAATAATTCCTACATTCGCCATAACAATTAACAAATCACAAGGTGAAACATTTGATCATGCTATAATAATTTCGAATGAGCCTGTTTTTTTTCTTATGGACAATTATTCGTCTCATCAAGAAATAAGCAAAATGTTAAATTACAAATTACTAAAACGTCGAAGCAAGGAAATCTTTTGGAAAATGATTCAAGAATTTTCACAAAAAATATTATTTATGAAGTTTTCTAGTTAAACATAATGTTTCATTATCAAAAATGCGTTTGATTTTTTTTTCATTCAAATGACAGACAAAATAGCTTTTTTAAATCTGAAATATTTAATTGATCAAGTGCGACAACTGAAATTGCGGTGGTGTATATGGAAAATAGTTAAATCAGCTCTTCAGTAGGTATACGGTCATCAGAGACCGCTGTTACACTTTGACAGCCTTGAGGCAAGGTTGTCCAGCAGTGAATATGGAATTTCGTGGGTGAGGAATATCTTCAATTAACAAAGCGTTAAGAAAGAAATTTATATCAAAAATGGAAACGAGGAAGACCACGAAAGGCTTGGATGGACGTTATTAAAAAAGCGATGAGGTTTAGGGGTCTGGAAGAGGAATGGACCCTTGACCGGAAGACCTGGAAGAGACTTGTTGTAGATTCTTTCGGAAGGCGACACCTGACGCCATGAACCGAGTTTATATATATTTTGTAAAAAAAAAAAAAGGTGGTGGAACGCTAATAATTTTTTTTTTCAATTTTATATAATATTTATAATACTATGAATACGGTGCACAAGCAGAACCGTCGGAATAATTTTGTTGCCATTTACCGACCTGCTCTGCTCAACAGGGCGATTCTATTTGGACCAATCATCAATTTAAATAAAAAATCAGTCGGAAAAAGGTGGTTGAACGCCGTTCCAATACATTCTATGATATGTATGGATAAGTTAATTCAATATTACTTTCTTTCCTTAAATTGTAGTTTTGTGTATTATTATTTTTTTATCTTCCATACTTCATTTTGGAGTAATTTTGGAGCATTATGTTACATAAGATTTTTTGTTTTGGAAACAGTATTTCATATTTAATTAAGAAATAATTTCTTTTTTGAACATTTTTCCAAATTTTCTTGGAAAAGATTAATTTTAATAATTCAGTTTGAAGTATTTTTAGGCTTTCCAGATTAATTTCATTTGTATTTGCCCATATGTTTACTCCATAATTTAAAAGAGAATCGTATAAGCATAATAGATAAGGATTTTAGTTTTCAGTGGTAATATCTTTTTTATGTAGGGAAAAATATGGATTGTTGAGTTTAGTTTTTTATGTAGAATATTTATTTGGGTACGCTGCAAGAGATGTAGACATCGAACATATGGACTGAACCAGTGGCATAGCGGGGGGGGGGGGCATCAGCCAGCTTAAGAATAGGAAATTCCTTTTTTTTTTTATTGTCGAATAGGAAATTTTTTGTTTGTTGCTTAATGATGGAACTCCCACCCCAGGCCCCCCAGGGCGTTGCTACGCCACTGGACTGAACTGCACGCTCACCAGAGCTGAATCTTATTCAACATGCCTGGCATGCCCATGGACGACGTACTACACAATATAAATTTCTTTCTTAACGCTTTGTTAATTGAAGATATTCCTCACCCACGAAATTCCATATTCACTGCTGGACAACCTTGCCTCAAGGCTGTCAAAGTGTAACAGCGGTCTTTGATGACCGTATACCTACTGAAGAGCTGATTTAACTATTTTCCATATACACCACCGCAATTTCACTTCAACCAGTCTTCCGTACATATTATATCCTGTGATAATGAACATACTCTGGTCTGATGAATATTAATTGTTCTTGCAAATCCTTACATTATTCATAAATAAAAACACTGAAAAATAGTTATGATGATTGTTTCTTTCTATTTTTTTCTCGAAATCCTCTAACTGTTTTGACTACTAAAGTCTGATTTTCGTAGATCCGGAGTTACGCGGAAAGTCCGTAGACATTAACAAGATAATTAATACTTTTAGACAGTGTCAAAAGCAAAGCGGCCCCATAATATGCACAATTTTATAAACACAACTTTATCGGAAGCGACCACTTTTGAAAAAACGCCTTGGGGGATCAGGGAATGGTCCTAGAGGTCTCATTTTTGTAGGTGGTCACCTACGTTTTCTTCCAGGTCTTCCGGTCAAGGGTCCATTCCTCTTCCAGACCCCTAACCCTCATCGCTTTTTTAATAACGTCTATCCAAGCCTTTCGTGGTCTTCCTCGTTTCCATTTTTGATTTGTTTTGTAATCAAAAGCGATTTTGGGTCTTTCATCACTCATTCTTTTAACATGAAAGGTTTCTAAATAACATAAATATAAATATATTTGATGATTATGAAAATATCTCAATTGTAAAACGGAAGTTAAAAATATGGATTATTGAAAGCATTTAAGATCATCATTTCAATCCTTTCAAATTATACATGTCTATAAAAATTATGATTGTTATTGTAAACTATATGTTGATATACTGATTTAAAATCAATCTCTTGAATTATTGTAAAATAATAATTGATTGTAAGGAATATTATTGATGACTACATTATAACTGTTGTAGAAATTATAGTTGGATAATGATATTATTTATTATTACTATTTTTTTAAATAACCATAAATTCGTTCTTACATAATTGCCAGAACTCTCGTTGATAGGGATTTTCTGCTTCTAACGAGACTGTATTGTATTATCCTTTTAATGAAAAAAAATATTATTATTATTATTCTAATTATTATTATTTTCCCAGACTTACTATTGTTTTCAAAACCTATATGTCGGTGCTGCTTTTATTTTAAATTTCAGTTTAATATCAGTCTAAACTTGATATAAATATAATTAAACATAAATTTTTAATACCAATTTAGCATTTTTGAAAATGATAATACAAATTTCTTTCTATTTATACAGATTTCTATATTGATTTTTTTTTGGTTATTTTATTTTTTAGAATTAAAAATCATTTAAGAATGTATACTGTATTTAACAGTCTTACATGACTGTTTAATAAATGTATTAAAATGTTAAATATATCTTTAAAATAATTGAAACTAAAATGACCATTTTAATCGCGAAATCGAAACATTTCGTCTTTTCACCGCTAGGCGCGCTCCTGTGGTGATAATAAATCGCGTCACTTCCTGTGTTCGGAGATTTTTAAAAGCTTATAACTTTTGACCTAGGGGTCAATGGGTTAAAATCTTGGTGTCATTGTTTTTATTTTTTTAAGCTGAAAATTTTGATATATAATTTATGAATATCTTTTATTGACATCAGAAAGGGTCTCCAAGTCAGAATTTAGACGTCTTAGCCATTAGACTATGAGGCCTATATTTTAATCTGTATAAAAAAATAGAAATATATCATAGATATATGATTTGAACGCTGGTTCTAAAAGCAGTCGTAGATTGAGAAAATATAGACATCAAAACTTAAATTAAAAAAAAAAAATTATAAAAAATTTAGTTTAAAGCAGCGCGAACACCATGCAATTTTTCAGCATCTTGTCGTCCGATTTTGACGTCACGAGTTCATATAATCAATAAACGGGCGAAAAACTGCTCGTGACGTCAAAATCGGACGACAAAGTTACTGAAAAATTGCATGGTGTTCGCGGGGCTTTAGTTTCCTTGATGTAAATTGTGTGTGTGTATGTGTGTGTTTTAATAAATAAAAAGTTGTTTTCCGTTACATAAGCCAGACTTCCGGAGCGAAGCGACGGGTAGCCGACTAGTTTCTTATAAAAAGAAAGTCCTGGTTCACTCACTCATGCCCAGCCCAAACCCTTGAACCTGGAAAGCTGAAAATTTTCACAGAGGTTCCCGTTATGATGTAGACAAGGAATAAAGCCGGATTTTTCGAAATTCCCAAGGGATAGGGAATAATCTGGCAAACTGACCATGAAGTGTGTGGCGGCAACCCCATGTAAGTGGCGCCAACCTGCAATACACCTGAGTTAAGCGAAGACGGCCACAACGGGCTTGGAAGTCGTATATTCTCCGATCTCAATATTAATTTGCTAATTAAAAATTTCTTTTTTCTTTTTAATGCTATATATGGAACGGTTCCGGAGCAAGGGGACGGTACCCGGCAGTATCAATATAATTTTCTTTTTTTTGAAATTGCTATATATCATTTTCATTGATATAAGCCTAATTTATATATATTTATATATATTTATATATAAATCAAGTGCAATTAGGAACTTGATTTATAGTATCAATTAATTCCATACGTATCGTTGAAGTATATCTCATTTAATTTTTTTTTTTTTAATCTTTGTTGTATCTTTGATATGGCCGTGCCGGCGTGGTCATGCAATCTAAGGTGGCGGTCTGCCGGTACCCGGGTTCAATTTCCGGTCGAGATTATGGATGTTTCAAATTTCCTTCCTGTGTTTGTCAGCCTCTACTTCACTTTCTCTTTGAGTCTGACGTCATTACATAATGGCGTCCTGAGGAAGGCAACGGGAAACCACCTCAGTATCTGTTCCCTAGAAAATCTCGGGAGTGTGCTAGAGGTTCGCCTTATCGGCAACACTAGCCGCATTTCTGCCACATGTTATTTCGAATAACAACGAATATTAAACCACTTATTAATCTTCTTAATGTCTCCGCGAGTTTTAATATGAATAAAGTTAATTGTCATCACGCAACTTAAGTATTTGCAGAAAATGAAGCCATTGTGTTTACCAGAAACTATACATACATCCCTGACATATCTATTTAGATCATTTCACAAAATCCAACGTATGTTTCGACTTACATCTGAGTGTTTACTGTCACAAAGACGTAACAAGAAAACTAGGTATATTAAAGAATAAAAAGCGATGTCTTCCTTTTGCTTTTCCTTTAGATTCTTACTTTGCATAGGTATAGCTAATATTAAATTGCATAAACACTTCGATAAAACAATTTTTAATGTCTACTTTTAAAAGTAACAGAAAATGCAAGATTTTAAGGAAAGTAGCCTTTTCTTTCTTTTGTTCTTTTTCCTATCACTTTCTAAAGAATAAACAGCGTCTCTTCCAGATATTCACAGATATTCTTTTATCAAATTGTATAGTTTCGAAAAAATTGTCTTTAAAATAGCGAATGGAAATTGTATTGATGCAAACATTATTTTTCTTTTCATAAAGTTCTAAATTTTAATGAAGAAAAAAAACAACCTTTTGATGTCATGTTATTACGTATTAACTAAAAAACATTATTGTAATGTGATAATTAAGCAAACTTGCAAAGCAAGATTCCCTGAAATTTCGATGTAATATAAACACATAAAATTTCCATAAAAAATCGTATTAATGTTGAATTGAATCAAAATACGATGGTTTTCAATACGATCTACGGTAATGACATATTTGTCGAAGAGACTTAAATAATCAAAAAATTATTTGGAAATAATTCACCAGATACTGCAACGGTTATGCGACTCTTTCCATGGCCTTTAAGTTGATATTTCACAAACATAATGACTCGTTTACAATTTTAAAATTTCTTATTAAAATTTGTAGCAAATATTATTAACTTTTATATTCAATAAAACCTTTAAGCGGCTTTTAAATATTTATTTATTTTATAGTTTTGCTCTACCATATGATTTTTATCCGAAACTGGAGTTTTTTTTTAAAGAGATGTTAGCATAAAGTTTCTTTAAGATGCGATAGCATGCTATTAATCGAACTTAAAGGAGACACAAAAAGAGGTAAAAAACGGAAAACGAGACGAATATATATTTTTAGAAAGTAACTGACAAATTTAAATATTATAATATTGTTGTACTGTAATGTCTCTTCAGGAATTCTATTTCAGGACTTTTTTCTTTCCATTTCATTTTGTATTGTGTTATTTTCTCTGTGTTTGCCAGCTAATTCCTTTCTTAAGTAATCATTTCTGATTCCGCCTGTTCTTATGCATCCTTTCTCATGTCTTAGAAATTTCATTTCTGAAGCTTGTATTTGGTTAATTCCTTTTTCCTTGTGTCCAGCATTATGATCAATGTTGATATTGCCATTACCTCATAAAACTTTCCTTAATCTGCAGTAAGACTAATTTGTTTTTATGGTTCGATAAAATGAGCCTCTGACTTTTTTTCTTAGGGGTTGTGGTGATTGGATCTAGTATCTACCTCTTCTCCTTTCAAAATTCTAAGACAAGCCACTGTGGGAAAATATCTACGTTTTAGTTGACTAAACAGTCCATTCG
>JAFIDM010116981.1:0-28728 GCA_023159025.1 Thereuonema tuberculata
AGTACATTATTTGTTATTATGAATAGATTGTTCCATTACGACTTGGTGTTTGGTTTAAATAAAACTTTTTGATATTGATTCAACTTGTGGATATTGATGGGAAATATTTTAAAATTTTTTTTAAATTATTTCTAAATTTATGTTATATATTAAAAAAAAAAATTTTCTCCCATTGATAACTTTCGTAGCGTCATATGATTCCATTGGACGCTACGGTGTCTCCACGGAGTCACACCATCCCTTAAGTTTATATAAAGGTTTCCCAAATGTTGTAACATTCACTTGATAATAGTTCATTCTTTTTTTAACTAAAACCATAGTCGTGTGTTTTTTGTATTTGCATTTTCAAATTAAAATTGTCAATGTCAGTCAGCATACAGGTGCGTAGGCTTCATTTCTTGAACATTAAACTAATTTCAGCGTATCTACAATGATCTTGAATTGGATTCTTTGTTTCACTGAACTTGATTTTACCAAACCAAATTACTAATCAAAATAATTTAGTAAATTTAAAAACAAATATTCGTATTTATTTCGTATTTATATTTACTTAATAAAGTTAAAATCATTTATTTTGAGATAATAAGAACGTTTGATGCTTTATTTTATATTTCTTACATTTGTACGTTAAAATCCATTGTTTTAAAACTGCTTTCTGCAGATACTTTGCTCAAATACAATAATATAATACAAAATAACTATTATATTAGTTGATAGAGTTACAATAATAAGATTATGAATCATTTGGGTGATCAAGATGAGTTAGTTTTAGGAAAAACATTGATTACTGCACTGTCGGGTGCATTTCCAATGTCACATTGCGAAGTACTGCTTTCCTGTATTGCTGGGTGATGGGGTAAACTTCCATTCAAGCGTGGGGCATGCGGCGAAGCATCGGCAGCAAATGTGGGATTGGGAATGCCACCCACAATACATTATTATAATTTCCTACTGGGAGCTTTGAAACGAAAGGCTATTGTCTTTTAAACAAACACTTCAAAGAATTTTTCAATAGTATTAAAACCAAATTATAATGTTCCTAACTGTCATGATCAGATTTCCCGATCATTATTTCTTGGGAATTTGCTCAGTTATTAGCAGCAGTCTGCAAAATGCGTTATCCAATAAGAAATAAAAAAAAAAGCTTCTTATAAAAAAAATGTAATCTAGAATATCTTCTTTGATTAAATTCACTTATAAGCAATACAGATTAACTAAATTCAATAGTTCAAGTGATTCAGCTGTAATATTTCAACTAACAAACTAGGTTTTAAGTAAGTTCTCTTATTTGGCATTCTTTCCTTGATCAGCCCACGGCTAAAGGTTTCCTCAGAAATTAAGAAAAGTAATAAATGCAGAGAAAATAAAAATAATCCCCTGGGCAGCAGTAAGCTTCTTTCTTGAATTATTGCCTATTGAATTATTATCAATGCGTTTGCTTTCATTATTACCTTTACTCTCAACCGGGCATTTGGGATAGTACTTTTGGATAATAGGCCGTAAGATTTTCATCATTCTTTCTCTATAATCTTCACTGTATTTATCACATCTGCTCATGAGTGTTTTTGCGTTCTTTTCCGTACAGTCTTCATTAAAATTTGACATTCTGTAACAGATGAAAAAGATAATTTATTTGAAATTTGTAAGGTAAGGAATTAGAACTCCATAACTTAAGTCAGAATAAAACAAAAAATAATTAAAAGAGTTATTTTTAAAATGTGTAAAAAAAATTAAAAGTTATTCATATCTACAATTAAATCGACAAAATGAAAACGAAATCAAATGGTTCGGAACATTCTCTGAAAATTTCTTTTTTAATTAGAATGCCTTTTGAGTCAAGCTGATACTCTGGGACGGCCGTTTCGAGCTTATTAGGCTCTCCTCAGCCAGAGCAAATCAGCTAGTGCAGGACTCAAAAGGCGTACGAGGGGAGGCATTAAGAATACATGGAGGCAACTGTGACCCCTCAAAGACTGAAATCAAGAAAATAAAAAACAAGAACAAAATGTGGATTCCAAAACCTTGGACAGCACTCAGGCTACCACAAAAGGTATTTCATCACAAAAGGAAAAGGAAAAAAAAATAAACAAATAAATAACAAACCCTCTAATGGGCAAAATAAAAGCAATAAGAGGTTAGCAAAGCAATAAAAGCGTACGCCTTTTGAGTCCTGCACTAGCTGATTAGCTCTGACTTTTTGACTTTTACCCATTTATCTCTTTCTATTTTAAAACTTTCACATTAAAAAATAATATTTTCCAAAGTAAAGTCTCCTATATTACAAAATTTACAAATATTTTTCCTTTTTTCTTATACATATTTATATTATTAAAATTTCCACATCTTAATTTCAAATATAACTTTTTTGCCCACCATTTATCTGTTCCAATTAAGTAATATTTCATAATGTTATTCGAATAAATATCTTTCTACCAAATATTATAACTGGAAGCTACAATTTTATGCCTCAATTCTTCCCACTCATTATCTTCCACTCTTTGTTTTATTTCTTTAAATACAATTCTATTTTCAAACCTAAAATTTTCCTCCATCCATTCATCTGATAGACCGATACTATTTAAAAATTTTGAAATTTCATCTCTCCAATTGTTTCTTAACCCATTTACTCTATCCTTTTCCACTTGAATCCAACATTGTTTTGGAAACCTATAATCTTCCATCTCAAAAATCTTCCTAATATAATTTACGGCTGTTTTCAATTGAAGGATAAACACTTCTTCAAAACCAATTTCCGTTCTCAGAATATAATTTGGGGTATTCCAATTTAATCCTAAAAGAATTTTGATATATTTTTTGTAATTCTCCTCTTTTTGCCCACCTCCAAATTTCTGCCTCGTATATCATAGAGCTTTTAGCTAATTTATCAAAGAGCCACAGATGCGTCTTAGGCGAGCCTATTACCGTCGGTTTAATGATGTTACTTGTTTCCACTGCCGCTATTGTACCCTTATTACCTAAATTTTTTAACTGGCTTATTGACCTATTGCGTCCATTCATCCAATACCCTAAATAATTGTACTCATTTACTATTTCAATTACCTTTCCCTCCCAAAACCATTCTTCATTTTTTGTTCTTTTTCCCCCATTTTTAAAGATAACCTTTTTTGTTTTTTGCAAATTAATTTCTAATTTTAATCCCTTTAAGAATTTTGCCGTAATATTTATCTTTTCCTGCATGTTTATACCGTTTAATAAATTTCCCTCTAATCCCATTTTTTCCAATTTTTAATCAGAATCTTTCTATCCACTTTGTCAAATGCCGAGGAGACATCCGAAAACAAGGCATAAATTTTCTTTCTTTTTAAAGCTTGTTGTTTCTCGATAATTGCGTTTAAAGTAAAAATTTGATCTATAGTCGAATAGTTCTTCCTAAACCCCGCCTGATTTTCTGATAATACATTATTCTGTTCTGCCCATTCTTTTTATCTATTTTGTATCATATAAGCATAAACTTTAAAGGAACTATTCAACAATGTAATTCCTCTATAATTCTTCAATTAATCTCTCTCCCCTTTTTTAAAAATTGGTACTATATTGGCTTCCTTCCACTCCTCCGGGATAGTTTGACTTTGCCGAAAATAGTTGATACATTTTAGGATTCTATTATACATCTCGCTACTTACATGTTTGATCATTGCATTTGTGATTTTGTCTTTTTCTGGCGTCTTTTTATTCTTTATTTTCTTAATTGCTTGTTCTAATTCATTGATTTTAAATTCTTTATTCAAAGTTTGACGGTTACTCTCTTCTTCCTCCTTTCTTTCCCCCTCTATATATATTCTCTCCCTTTTTCCTTCTAACAGATTTAAGAAATAATTTTCCCATTCCTCCTTTTCAAACTTATGTATTTTCTGTCTACCTTCCCTCTGCTTCCTTCCTTTTTTAAAACCTCCCAAATTTCATTTTCATATTTACTTTTCTTTATTTCGTCTATTTTTTTTCTTCCAATTTTTTTTCCAATATTTTTTTCTTATAATTTTTAACTTTCTCTATATATATAATTCTCGTAATCTCTTCATTTTCCTTTTTCAATTCTTTTCTTGCTTTACCAACCTCCCCTTTTAGCATCTTACACTCCTTATCAAACCATTTGTTTTTATTTTTTTCAACTAACTCCCATGCTGGTACTGTTTTCGTTATTTAATTCTATCCATTATCTTTATCAATTCTTTATACTCTTCCATTTGATCTTTGAATTTCAATACTTCCAAGTTTTTTTAACAGCTATCCCTGAATATTTTTTTTGTTTCCTCATTCCATATTAAAATATCAAATTCTTTAGGTTTTTCTTTCTCTTTTTCCCTATCCTTATTTGTACTCTCCCCTCCATCTTTTTTAACTCTTTAATTCTATCGGGAAGTGGTCTGATCCTTCAATTTCTTTTACTACAAAGTCTATAATATTGTTACAAAATTCTGTATTTGCAATTACTAGGTCTATAACTGACGCTCCCTTTCCGTTCCTGAAGGTAAACTCAACTTTGGTCACCTTTTCTGGTGTCATTTACAATTTTCATATTATATATTTTAATAAAGTCTAGCAAATTTCTCCCCTCTGTGTTTTTTATACAGTTTCTTGATCTTCTATTATACTTCCACTGCCTTTCTTCTTGGTAACTCACACCTTGTTCTTGTTTAGTCCTTGCGTTCATATCTCCTATTATGATTATATTTTCACTTCTTTTATTGTCCTCATAAATACTTGCTTCTATTTTTTTTAACAAATTAACTATGCCTATATTATTATAGACAAAGTACAACATGATCATTTCACCGCCATTTTTTAGCTTCACTTTCACTATATTTTCATTTTTTTCATTTCCTTCTAATTCTTGTTTGCAATTTAGTTTTTTATTCCAGCCAACTACTTGCTGGAATTATCCCTCCACTTGCTCTTCCTCTGTTATTTTTTTCCTTTTTCTTTGCCTCTGAATAAACCCATTTGTGTATCTGGTAAAACCATTATATATCTTTCTATCTTTTTTTTTTCATCCATACCTGTGTGAACGCTGTTATATCTTTATTAATAATTTCCTTTCAATCTTCACATTCCACCTCTGCTTTACCTGCTATATTCCATGCCAAAATTGCGATTTCATTGAATTTCCCTATATTTTTGTTTTGTTTTTCTGCTTCTGTCTTTTATTTTTTTCTCTATTTTTTAGTCAATTCCTACTTGTGTCTTTCCCTGTTTTACCTCTTTGAAGTCTCCTAATCGCCTCCTGCTTTAAATTATATATTTCATATCAGTCTATCTTATCTTTTGTTTCTACATATTTTCCATTTACAATCAACTTTTCATACTTCACCAAGGCTAAATTCCCCTTTTTCTTTCCTCGAAGGCCATATCATGTTTTTTTCTTATTTCTCTCGTTTCCTCTGAAAAATCTTCTTTGATCTTTTTAGTGGATCCTTTTAAATCTTTCTTACTTCTCATTATTTCATCCTTTTGTTTTTCTGATTCACATTTCACCACTATTTTTCTGTTTTATACCTTGTTTTTTTTGCCTGTGCGGTGTGCCGTAATTTTTTTTAAATCTTTAATTTCTTGCTTATAAATTCCATTGGAACTTCTTCCGTCCTACTTCAACTTTCTTTCTCTTCTTCCTCCAAACCCTCTAAAATAAAGTTGCCTCGTCTACTTCTATCTTCTTTTTTCCTTAGTTTCTCTTTCAATTCCAGAAATTGCTTCTCGGAATTTGCTTTTATTTCCTTCACTTGCTTCTTTAGTTTCTCCTTCTCTTCCTCACTTCTTTCTAATTTTCTTACCATTTCCTCGATTCGAATCTTGAACGTTTTATTTTCTTCTTTGAAACTTTTAACATCACTTTAAATTCCGTTTACTTTTGTATCTCTCTCCTCATTGATTCCATTTCATGTTCCCTGTTCATAGTTTGAGTTTTTTTCTTTTCTTGTTGTTATAATCTCCATATCCTTCGGATATTTCTTTACTTCTAGCTTAAAGTGACCTGCCCAACTCCACCTCCTCTTTGAAATGAGTCTTTCCCGGACCCGTCCACTTCTCTACATTCCCTCTCTTTTTCTGCTTCCCATTCACCTAAAGATCCCGTTTTTCTTCTTCTACGTATAAGAAAATCTTCCATCATTATTTAACTTTCTTTTACTTCTTCCTTTTATTTTCACAATTATTCCGTTCTTATAACACCTTCGATTTATGAGTCCTATTTGTTATCTTATCACTCCTATCTCCGAACTCGGCAGTAAGAAAGGCACCTTTTAATTTCTTTTAGTTCTTTATTCTTTTCTTTTAATTATTTATATCTTTAATTGTCTCTAAAGCCTCATTCCTTGGTAGAATTAAATATATTTACGGTAAGAACAGTACTTACTCAGTCCTAATTCCCGGAGCAAATTTTTCATACGTCTATCACTGATAACGACGGTGGCGCCCTTCTGAGTATAGAGGTAGTATAGACCTTCGGAGTATAGACCCTACAGTTCTGAGTATACAAAACAAACTTGAACCTGTGCTCTATCCAACTGTATCATTCGTTGATTGTACCTGCAATAGTGGTTTTACAGGAAATGTTTGAAATTGTTCAAACCATTTTTAATCACTCTGTGTATACATACGAAATAAATAAAATGAATAGATTGCCCTGGAGGAAACGCCTTAGGGGAATGGAAATTTGCATTCTGCGGGACCCTGGTGATAGTGTTCTGAACTTCTAGTATAAACAATACCAAGTGAATAATCGACGACTGGAGTTGTCCTCTGCAATAATATTGAACTGAGGGCCCTAAAGATGTTATGTGAGAATGAAAACAACTCCACGTGGCTAAATAATGAATGACTTCTAAGTGCTGAACGGTGAACAATAAATAATCAATTGCTAAATATATGTAGCTATAAAAATCTTAAAAAATGAAACCATTGAAATACAATAAAAGGTGAGTACAATAAAATTGTAAATAATTAAAATTCCAAAAATTTAAGCATTACATAAATGAAAGGAAATTTTTTTATCGTTTTTTAGAAGTTACATCAATATTCCTTTCCATTTTATTTTCTTGGTAATCCTTATAAGGTCATTGCAAAGACCGATAAACAAGTCATATGTATCTTCAGAGGTTAAAATAAAAAATGTCTCTGTACATAATTCTTTTAAAATGTGAATCACACACAGCAAAAATGGGGTGATTATCGAAATTTGTGGCGATGATCAATAGAATGTCGAAAAGTCAAGTACTCATTGTTTATGATTAGGTAGAGCTCTCCTGTGTTCAGCTATATGGTCAGGGAAACCCTAAGGGACTCCCCGAGATCAAAACAAAATTATCCTTATAATGTACGGCATACACAACACCTTTGCGTACATAAATATTGTTAATGTGTATGGTCCTACGTAGTGAACCTACGGAATGACTAATTGGAACAGTTACAATAATATTGTATTGTCGACAAAGTTTATTTAAAGCTGGGAAGAAATCCGAATGGAAATCGAAAGACACAAAGGATTGGGAAGGATTGGGAAGGATTCGGAAAGGTTTTAGTAAATAATTAACATAAAAATTGCGCATAGCTCTCTTAAAATGTCTATTATTGAACCAGTTCGAAAAGTCATTATACAGAAGTAAACGACGTATTTTTTCTAGTTCTAATTCAAAATAGTGTAGAGTACTGGATATGCAGAAAGCTCTATGTACTAGCATTGAAATTATATTCACTTTAAAAGAAAGAGGTATATAGGAGTCACAAATTATGGTAATACGTGAAAATATTCCATTTCTGTAAACTGCCGTATCAAAACAAGTAGCGTTTCAAATGATGAGGACGTCGAGGAAAGGAATGCAGCCTGCTTGTTCTACTTCAATATCAAAGTTGGTGTTGATGTATTTATTCAAAAATGTCTTTAATTCTGTGCACGAATTGAGAATGATCACAGCAATGTGTCATCATGGTAACGGTGGTAGATTGGCACATGTACTTGTTCAATGTTCAATATTGAAAAAACAGAATCCTCTAAGAAAATCATGTGCCATTCAGTCAGTGAGGCCAAATCAGCTAAACCCCTTAAATATGCCATCGTTTTATTTGTAGACCCATAATTGCTAAATGGTCCAATATCTGCCTCAATGGTAATCTGCTGATCATTGCCAGGAATTTAGACTTCAATAATCCCCATTTCATGTTAAATGTATAAAGATATTTTTTATCTTTATCACTAAGATGCATATTATAAAGACTGGGTAAGAGTTTTTTTCAATAATCCTGTATGTAAGGCCGGTCAAAACCATCCGTGGAGGGTTAAATTTAATCCTTGTAACGCTCCCCTACAAAAGCGGTTTCAGAGTATACAAATTTTGAGTGTAAAACTTCAGTCAAAAATTAAACCAAATAATTTAGTTGACTTAAGAGTAATGCGAACATTCAACGAACACACAGTAATTGGGAAAAGGCAAAAGAATTATTTCTTTGAATTAAACTTTAAATATCCAAAACAAAATATTTTTTTATCGATAATATGGCTAACACTAACATTCGTCAAAACTTATGACTAATTATTTGATAAAGTTCAATGGCTTAGTCAGTTCCAAAAATAGCTTAAAAACTCAAAGCTAAATTTACGTTTAACATTACTGGATTCAGTTGAATTGCCGTCAATTAAATTAACTAGCATTAAACTATTACAGTCCATTTTGACTTGAATCTTGCTTCTTCTGCGCTGGCGTACACCCAACTAAAGAACGGAAAATAATTCATACTTACGATCTTCAGTTTTATAAAAATCGTGGAATACGACACACCAACGAAGAAACGCACTGTAATTTATTCTGGTTATCTAATCCTGAATTGATAGCTTCTGAATCTTCGAACTGCTGAAAAATGGCGACCTATGTTCCAATTCGTGGTAGCCCTGTTGTATCTGCAGTCGTCAAGGAATCAATCACTGCCTCTTGTTTGCGAAAATTCACCTTTCACAAACGAAATCGATGAACTAAATTCATCACAGGAATCTTCTAGTTGATTCACACACTAATAGACAAAGAATACAAGCATTAAACCTTAAGCTTATGTTCTTCGTTGACATAGCACTTAAATGAGAGAATTCTTTCTTCTCATTTGGTTCGGCAAGAATATCTTAATAGGCACTGATTTGTAGCAGTGCCCACACTGTCTGCATCTGCAGTTGCCAAGTAACTAACTGGGTCGTTCTTTCCGCAACAGAGCATTGCATCTGCTCCGTTAACAATTGCATGTGAACGTTGTATGCAGCATTCTCATTTGTTGAACGTTCACTACTGCAAACAAGTTGTTGGATTTTCTCCGGCAAATAACCTTAATTCACTTCAGAAGCACAATTTTGTAGTTATCTGGGCAGAATGGATCTATATGGAAAATTATGGTAAGTAACTTAAAACACACTATACACGTTGACTCTAAATTTAACATTACACAATTTTCAGACTATTTATCGGTGTTTGGAATGACCGATTTTGGATTACAGAGAACTATCAAGAAATATTAATGTAACTTCCTAAAAAAATTCTTTTAATTTTATGTAATACTTCAATTTTTACAATTGTATTGTACTCACCTTTTATTGTATTTCATTGGTTTTTTTAAGATTTTTATAGCTACATATATTAAGCAATTGATTATTTATTGTTTCATTTTTTAAGCTTGTATAGAACTATAAATACTTTGCCGTTGATCATTTAACGTTTAATATCCCACAATTGGAATTCAGTCATTATTCACCCACGTGGAGTTTTTTATGAAGTTCACATTCTCTTCTTCTTCTCTTCTTTGAGTCGTTTAACTCGCGTCTGGATCCGGATTGCCATGGAGTCAGTAAGTTGTTGTATGTGTTATGACTTGTCCAACATCTTGTATTACATTTTTCCACTTTACTCAGTCAAATGCCAGTTCTTTTCCATCCTTCAGATCTAGTCTATCATTAGCCAGATCCTCTGTCACATGTGTGAGCCATATTTTCTTGGGTGCAGATTTTTGGACCTTCCAATCAGTGGGTCATGGTGTCCAGAGTAGTCTGTGTGGTAGGCGGTTTGTATTCATCCTGCTTACATGTCCAAACCATCTCATCCTGCGTTTTTGTATCTCTTCCATTAATGTTGGTTGCTTGCAACACCATTCTCTGATGGTATCATTTCTGACTTTGTTGCATAGTGAAATACCCACTATTCTGCGTGAACAGCGCATTTGGTACACTTCTAGCCAAGTTCACACTAACATCACCAAGCCCCGTAGTTCAACAATATTCCAGAAGACGACTCAGTCATCGAATACTCATATGGTATTGTTTATATCGGAAGTTCTCATCAACATCATCCCTCAGTTCACTCCGGCAGAAAATATAAATTTCCATTCCATTACGAGGTTCCTCCAGGGCGACCTATCCATTTTTATACACGCTCATGTGTGTGTCTGTGTATATTTTTATGTATTAACTAATCATTTGCAATTTAGAAATTTAGTAAGTATAGAATAACTATAAAATTGACTTATATTACTAAACATGCATTACTAAACATACAAATTTGAGGGTCAGATGAGATCATGAATAAAATGCGTTCTTACTAATTTTTATTATGATTTCTTTTAGGTTCTATGTGATACCAACATCATGGAAGGAAACAAGAAACAGTTTTCAACTTTGAGCAAGTGATTATTCTTTTCAAAAGTGAAAATCCGACTTGGGGACTGACAAAATGTCTAGCTGTGTTACCAAGGTTTTTTTCAACGATTACAACGCATCAGTTTAATAATGTTGTTGCAACTTTGAAAAGAGAAGGTCATGAAACAGCTGGTACACGCCAAAAAGGAACGGGTTCAAAGAAACGAATTTTGGACGAGGCACGTGCCGCAGTGAAAAATTTGGCTGTTTCACCTGTGCGTCACGGTGCAATGAACAGAAGTCATTTCAGTCAACGAGAAATCGCTCGACATCTCAATATATCGAGAATATCAGTAAATGAAATTCTCAGTTTACATCAGTGAGAGCGTTTGATGCCTCGTAATCGTTGAAAAAAACGTTGCTAACACAGCTAGACATTTTGTCAGTCCCCAAGTCGGATTTTCCCTTTTGAAAAGAAGAATCACTTGCCTTTGAAAGTCTGAAAGCTGTTTTCTGTTTCCTTCCATGATGTGGGTATCACATAGAACCTAAAAGAAATCAAAATAAAAATTAGTAAGCACGCATTTTATTCATGATCTCATCTGATACTCAAATTTTCCGCTTTTCTAGCGACCACCCTGTATAAAGCCGGACAGCGATTTGGGATTTGAAAACGCTAATACCAAAAAACAAATCACTGTTTCTATATAGATGTATTCAAATTACCTCCACTCCTTTATATGGATTTATAAAAAAATATTTTCTTCTAAGTTAGCTTCTTAAAAATGATTTCTCCTATGAAATAGAAACCATGGACGTGTGTTTGTAGTTAATTTTTGGAATGAAATTATCTAAGTGAAATTTTGGCAGGTGTGCAGCCTTCATTTTTGAAAAATTACTACGCTCAGTACACTTAAAACCTTACATTTCTTAATTATTTGATAATTAATTCTGCGTATTTCAATTTTCAAAAACTTAAAAAGACATTATAAAAATTTTAAACACAAATAATAAGAGTTCAAAGAAAGGAAAAACTTATAGCATTTATTGCAGGAAAAACTTTTTCTACACTTTTATTAACTGTTTGAATCTTGTAATCAGCTTTTAAGTAACTTCCAATCGGTCAATCATGTACAATTTTTGCACACTTCCTTATGTCCGATAACATTTGATAATATTAAAATATTTTGTAATTGATCTTAACATATTCCACCAAGGCAATACGTCTAAAATTTAGAGACCTGCCGCTGATTGGCGGTATATATAATACTCATCATAATCACAGTTTTAATCATGATATAATATAAAAGTTTTTTAGCATTAATTATTAATACCAGGAAATGGGATCAATCTTCCTAACAACATACATTAGTCAATCGTATAAATACAAGTATTGTTGAAGATACTGAAAAAAATAAAATCCTTAACCAGGTAAACAACAATATAATTTTTAAAGTTTGAGTTGTTAAAACCTGTATTCTAATCATAAACATTTCTAGTTCTTTCAAACATATTGCTTAAGTATATTTTATAAAATTAATTTTTCGATAAATTTGTGATATCTTGAAAATCTCTGAAATTTTAAAATATGTTGTCAAATTAACAAATTAATCAAATATATTCTGTTAATATATTTATTAACAAATCAAAAATAGAATTAATTTGAATACAATAGAATGAGGAAGGCCATTCTTCAAGAAAGATTTTCATATAATCTCGTTCATACATTATTTCATATAATCTCTTTCATGCAACAATGCAGAAAATTATATACTTCTAAAGTATGTTGTATTTTTTTCTGATGTGCATCTTTCTGGTGGTGTTACTTAATAGTAATTCTAAGATTCGTTAGTAGCAGATTCCATTAATATTCATTAAAGATGGATATTTGCCTATACAATTCTCTTTACGATAAGTCTCCTTGAGAAATTTTTTTCTGGAAACGTTTTCTTAGATAAAACATGGGAGGCCACAGTAGAAATCAAGGATTTGCTATCTCTCAGACTAAGAAATCCCTCTTCTTAAGCGTTTAATATTTCATCCTTGTTTCCTTTTAATCCCTTCTTTCACTTCATTCCTATCATTTAAACATTATAATTTAAACATTTTTTCCATCATTTCTGTCATATTTTTGTGGTTTTGATCTATTTATGCAGCAGTATTTTATTCGAAAAATAAGTAACATAATTTTGTTTAAAATTTAATCTTTATTAACGCATATAAGTCCATTTCTTCTGCCATACACTAGTGTTTGTGAAAGTTTTAACATGAAGGAACCATTAGAATGGAAGGAAATTTAGTACATCAATTACTGATAGTGATTCAATCAAACGATTGAGAGCAATGCAGCATCAGTACTTTCAAAAAATCAATATGGTGTAAAATCTCCATTAGCAGCTGTGCGCCGTGGTATCGAATCAAACAGGCCTTGGATGTATTCCTGTCAGGCTGCTTCTATCCGAGTCGACAGTTCAATGATGGACTAGTTGCTGAGGGACCAAATCCCACATATGTTCAATAAGTGACATATCGGGAGAACAGGCCAGGGAAAAAAGGGATATCTGCCTAACTTCGAAGAAGGCCTGAACATTTCTGACAAAATGTGATCGGAGTGGTCTTACTGGAATATGGCCCCAGCAGTGTGTTGAAGGAAAGGTACGACTTCAGCCTTCCCAATTTCCCTAATTAAGCGGTTGCTCTTAAGTGTCCAGAATTCGTAGCAGCCGAGATAGTCTGTGATACTCATTTGCTCCCCAAACCATCAGGCCTATCGTTCGTGCAGCATGCCTTTTGGGAACTGCATACTGGAAAATGGCGCTCACCTGACAGCGTGTAATGCATTTACGGCCATCATAATCCAAGTTGAAGAGGGACTCGTCCGAAAAGACCACATGGTGCCAATCTGTCAACGGGTGTGTGTGTGTGAGCCATTGCAGCCTGAGGCGAAGATGGTTCATCCACACCTGTTGCAGTGCTCCAACGTTGTGTTAACATTCAAGAAGCAGCTGAACGTTACTACCATTCGGATGAGGTGTCCATCATCCCACGGTGTCGTCACATTTTGTGGTCCACTTCCAGATTTTCGACACGACCTATTTTCGTCAGTCCACTGCTTTCTCACTCACCTCGCTGTCGTGGCATTATGCGCCGAAATAGCAGTAATTTAGCGATATGAAAATCCTCCATCATGACAGATGATCATGTGGCCCCGTACAAACTCGTAGCTTGCTTATAAGGTGCCTTTTGCCATCGACAAAGCATACTGACTTGAGTAGGCACGTGTACATCTCACAGCCCTTGAAAAACTTCTTCTCTGGATCCCCAACAGCCCTCTATCCTTTCACTTTCACATGACAGTTCAGAGTGCGGTGATAAGTCTAGGTATGCGGAATCATTCTCAAATTTTAATCATTTGAATATGATACCCAAATTTACATTTTCATATAAGCTTCACTTTATTTGCATGTTTCCTTCATGTTGTGGCATTTTAAAGAAACATGAGTGTACATATTTTGTAATGATTGAATGCACAAACCCCTCGTTTAATCCTAATAATGATCAATGTAGTTTGGTATGTGTTTTGAAAAATACATCACCTTACTTACTTGCATTCTTCACCACCATTAATATCGGCGACAATACAATATCCGATAGCATTCATCCAGCTCTGGAAGCAGTCTTTAAACCATACACGTTTCTCAATAATTTCTAAATAATATAAAAAATACTAAAACACTTCATTCTACTTGAAAATTTTAATATTTAAAGTTATAATCAATAATTTCTTTAAATTAATATCCAATTATTTTGAAGTAATGAATACTTAAAACGAAGTAAAGGAAAATAAAGAAATCATGAAAAAATTAAATACAATGTAGTGAAGAAAACATTTCTTTGATGGAGAAAGTTTGTAGAGCAGCAAACGAAGAAATTAAGAATGTGGTTTACCATTGGATACAATTCCAACAATAATTTTGCACTTTTAAAATAACACTGTCAAAACTCTTTTACACATACATATATATTCTATACTGCTCTTTGTAAAAAATGCAGCACAATGAATCACCAGAATTAAATGAAATTTATTGCCTAAACGATCTGTATTGGTACAAATAAATGACGAAATTTTCAAAACAAAAAAACAATATTAAGGGGTCCGAAATCAGTATTTGGTGTAGCCACCACGCGCTGCAATAAGTGCTGCTTTACCATGTGGCATGGAGTCAAACAGATTTTGAATGACTGCTTGTGGAAAAAAATTCCATATTGCTTGTATTCGCAGCCAAAGTTCGTCTTTTGAAGCATCGACGCGGATCACGAACGAGACGTCGACCAACCACATCCCACACCTGCTCAATAGGCGACATATCCGGCGAATAAGCAGGCCAAGGAAGAAGTTGCATGTGTTGGGCTGAACAGAAGTCTCGAACAGTCTTTGCAGTATGTGGGCGTGCATTATCCTGCTGAAAGATAGCACCAGGGATGCCTTGAAGGAAGGGAACGACTTCGGACTGTAGCACTTCACGGACTTACCTGTTGCTATAGAGATTCCCCTCAATTCGTAGCAAATTGGATCGTCCATGAAACGAAATCGCACCCCAGACCATAACTCCGGGTGTTCGGCTACTATGTTGTTCGATAACGCACTCTGGAAGGCAGCGTTGGCCGGCATGGTGTTTAACACGAATGCGGCCATCATGGTCCCACAAATTGAAGCGTGATTCATCTGAAAAGACAACTTGGTGCCCATCAGCTTGCCAGGCTCTGTGCTCATGAGCCCATTGCAGACACAGCCGTTGATGGTTTGCCGTGAGGGGGATCCTGTATAAAGGCACCCTTGAACGCAGTCCACGGTTTAGCAAACGTCGACGAATTGACGAAGCCGACATTAATACACCTGTAGAAGTAGACCAACGTGCTCCAACAGCCTGGAGGAAGCTGTACGGTCATTCATCACCATGCGGAGCAGGTGTCGATCGTCGCCCGCAGACGTCACCTTCCTTCGTCCACTGCCAGTTTTTCGAGTTTGGTCGGTGTTGGTCGGTCCACTGCTTGCAAACTCACATCACTGTGGAACTGTTCCGCAGCACACGAGCTGCTATTGCGCGATAGGAAAATCCTCTTTCTCGAAGGCCGATAACCCTCCCCCGTTGAAACTCCGTAAGTTGTTGGAATTTCTCCTTCTTCCGTCGTAGAGGCATAATTAGGCCTCAGTAAACGTTCTCCACTAACAAATAATCATTAACTATTGTAAACGTTCCGCTACAGCCGTCTATTTATAAGATTTCAGTATCAGTTCAGAGAGCGCTGCGCATGCGCGGTGGCTCTGAAACTTCACTAATTACAGAATAGATTCAGAAAAGATAGAAGAGCTTCAGACAATTTATTTGTACTCATTGAAACCATAGATAAATATAAAAATTCAAAAAAACCGCTTTATATTGCCTTCTTGGATATCAAAAAGCTTATGATACGGTAAGTAGAGAAGGGCTCTGGAACATATTACAAAAGAAAAATCTTGATAGCAAATTTATCAGATTGATTCAAAATATTAATAAAGACAGCAAGTTGAAATACAAACTCCATAATTGGGAATCAAATTGGATACAGTCGGAAATAGGAATGAAACAAGGGTGTACCTTGTCACCAAAACTATTCAACATAATAATGAGTGAATTAACGTTTAGACTCGAAAAGAGCAACTTGGGTATCCCAGTTGGGAATGAAATCCTGCCAGGTTTACTATTTGCGGATGACATTGTTCTATTCTCAGATAATAAAAAGGATTTACAGAGCCTACTAAATACGGCAGGAAGCTTCGCAAAAGATTTTCAAATGGAATTCAATTGCAACAAAAGCGAAGTAATAAAGTTTAATGTAGTTGAGGAAAGTTACTGGCAAATTAACAATAGGAAAATTAAAGAAACCAATTATTACCAATACCTAGGAATATTAATAACAAATGAGGGACAAATCTTTAAAAAGCATTTAAACAACACAATAGCTAAAGCAAATAAACTAAGTGGATGGATAAGGAGCATATGTAATAAAAGCTACAATAAAGTAGAACTAGGTAGGGTATTAAGGAAATCATTGGCTGTGCCTGTGCTAACATATGGTAACGAAACTATAATTAATATAGAAACCGAACTTCAAAAATTGACAAATATCCAAAACACTTTTGGAAGAAAACTAATAGGAGGGAACAATTTGACACCTACTACAGCAGTTCAAAGTGAAATAATAATATTAATTTTTAAGAAATATGCGGCCTGATTTCGGTGGATAGAAACTAGCCATTATAGTAAAATGTTTACTAACTCTATAACAAGATTGATAAATACAATAATAGACAAACGTTAGGCTATAGAAACAAATATGATAAATAATGAATAGATATAAAAAATACTGGAAAAGATCAAACTACAGTCATTATTATAAGGCTAGGCCCCCATTCCAGAGTTCCGTTCTTCTAAGGGACAAACTGACACGAATTTACCTAAATGCGCCAGTTTTCGAACCATGCTCTACTACCACTGTTTTGTGTCACGGATTTCGGTTAATTACCGATTAGTTATGAGAAACGCGCGATCTACTTTGATAATTTCCTTTAAGGGAAGAGAGAAAAAAATATCATAGATAAATATTGAAATAAACTCACTTAAAATCCCTCTAAGTTAAGGATAAAACCTAACGCGCCTTTTGATAGCCGGGCCCACGAGTTTATCTCAAGCACGAGTAGGTTAATTGAGGGAACAGGATAATAAAATTTTAGTTAATAAAGTATACAAGACAATAAAATTTTATAAGGATTATATATTTTCTAAAAATAAGCATGACGGGTTTACAGAAGATAATATGGGGTATATTGAAAATCAAAAGGAGAGTTCTTATCGAGCGCTTGTTGGAGCTGGGATTGGCAAAGTCGCAAGGTATTCGAAGTTGGAGTTGGCTGAAGAGCATCCTCCCGGCCCATCGCTTTCCCTCGGGCCAACGTGGCACCGAGAAACGACCGGGGGCCACAAATGGGCGGTCAAAATAGCGATGTCCAGTCGTTTTGGAGATTTACATCATCTTATACAGTTGGTTGCATTCTGTAACGGAGCACAGCCGAGTGATGTGTCGCTCGGTGTTGTTCGAATTATATTTCATCCTCGAACTTATATCACATGATGCATTTCAGAGTTTTTCCTGCCTCATGGTTCTTATCATTTACACTCACCTCTTAACTAGTTATTGGGGGTCCCGGTGGGATGAGAGACGGTCGGGGAGAAAAGAAATGAATCATCCACTGTCTCTAAACAAAGTGTCAGCTGATGATTTAGAAATTCGATGGGGGTTAAAAGGTGTCTCATATATTTTGGAGCAATAGCAGTCCATGGATCGGTCCTCGCCTCGCATTGTTTAGGAAAGCTGACCCTTGACTCGCGTCTCGGAGTAAATGGGGGGGGGGGTCAGCGAGGGGTCGACATGCTGGCTGCGAATTGTTTATCTGTCGGGGCCGACGAGGGAAAACTAGTCTGGGACAGGGGAATTTAGCTTAAGTGAATTCTCTCTTGTTTGTAGAGAAAAGCACAAAAATAAAGAAATTTAATGAATTACAATGAAAAGAATAACGGTAATTGAAATTTGCAGGGTAAAAGAAAGGGGGGGGGCGAATATATGAATAAAGCTAAAATAAGGGATAATAGTGGCACGGTTAATTACGTAGGGAATGAAAATATACCGTGACAATATTTTGCATCCTACAACATCTTTTAATTGACATTTGCTGCAAATTTCATGTAATTCTGATGATTCCTTCAGGGTATTGCATTTTTTTACAAACAGCATTGTATATGCAGGTATGGGTGTTTGCTTTGATCGTTATTTACCTTTTATGTTCTTGCCCAATCCTGCGCAGAGCTTTCTTTTGACAAATAGCTACCTGACGAAATTTTGGGGTCGATAAAGACATCATCTAGTCTACAATATAGTTAAAGCTTGTTACCTTTTTTGAACGGACACAGTGAATCTTATGGCTTTTCGTAAGAAATAACCAGGGAAGTACTACTGCACTCCACCTATAATTGAATCATGCTGCTTCAGCCCAGAGGTTTATTGTATGTGGCATTCAACAACCGGATCAACTGTTTAATATATTGAGAGGTCAATCGAGAGGAATCATTTGGAATGTTATTTTTCAAGTCTCTTTCTCAATCGTAAAACGGCTGAAGCAACAGGTATTTCATCTCATTCAGTGGTCAATGTTGTTAAGGAAACCGAAGTCTCGCTTACCACTAAGCATAGGCCAGTGTTTGAAACGCCGGGCAATAAAAGAGAGCAGCCGGCATCAATAACAGAAACAGACGACTAAGAACGATCTTCTTATGAAATCGAAAATAAATAAATAAATAAAAAAATACTCTAAGTATTGAAAAATTAACCAAAATAATAAAAATAAAACATTGCAGGGCGAGATCAAATAGGATGTAAACACCAAAAGAAATTTGCAACGACATCCCAGACACAACCAAGCATTAACTAGTGAGGAAAGGAAGTGGTAAATGATTGGTTAACTGTGATCACGTGTCTTCACAAATATAATAAACGATCTACAATTTGTTGAATAACAAAGAGAACAGAGAATTAATTTTTACAAAATTGGAAAATCAATAATGTTAGGCTCATTAGCATTATTAATTTCCCTGTCTTACACAAAGATAACAATAAATATAAATAAAGTTAATATAAATATAAAGAAATAAGTGGAAAATTCTTTAAGTTTCATTACAGAGAACCAGAAGCTTTTTAGTCACTCTCATGATCGCATTAGCTGAAATTGGCTTCGCAGCTTCTGTGAATTTTCCCTTCATGCTATTTTTTCCATTCTGTTTTCGTTGATTCTTTTTGAATTAAAATTGAAATTGTTGGATTACACTCCATTTAAAACTAATCTCTTAATTTCGAATGTTTATCCTCCATTCCTCCAAATATTTTACACATAATAGTGGTAATCTTATTTATCTAGATTATCCTTGAAGTACTGCCAAATAATTTCATTTCTTATTCTGAGCATCTTGGATTTTCAGAATTCAGAGTACCATTTCTTATTATAAGAATTATATTTAAAACAAGGGCTGCGCGTTTCTGTCGACAGATTTATCAATTTAGAATATCACTTTCATCTTTTATTGTCGTAACCATGTAATAAAATTGATTCCATCCATCGTTCAAACTAAACTCGTCAGAACAATTAGTGAAGCATATGCTTTTGGCGACTTTATGCAAAATGTGGGAAACACAAGTCGTGTATGATGTCGACAGCAGAATTATTCATATTCAGAATTATGCAATTATTCATTACAAATTACCGTGTGAATTATCAGAATGCATAAATCACAGATTAGGATTTAAAGTTTCCAGGAACTTCCTAAGGAAGTTTTGATAAGGAAGTTTTCGATGTAGTTTCGCTTTAAAATTCGTTTCATAAAGTCTTCGTTTCGATTAATATTTCAACAACATGATTTACCGGATCAATAGCATGAGAGCTGTTGACTGGCAGAAAGCAGGTTAGACAAAGCGGGTATTGCAAAAACCCCTCGAATGTCGTTTCCGTACTGTGGAATCAATTATAGAATACATGATGTGTTTCAGAAAGGCAAGGTAAAAGTCGCACTCCAGCAATTTACAGAAAGGTACCACCGTTAACGTTTCTTAAAATCCCGTCGCCAAAAGCGTTCCAGCATTAACCAGCTTCAAAGACAGCTTCTCTTGGCAACAGTATGCAGATTGCCAATTGATAACTATCCAAAATAGCCTTCACTAAGGTTACCCTTATGCACGCAGAACAATGGTGTACGTTTCTTTCACGGCAGGACACTGTATGGCCGTAGAAATTTGGCTGAAGAACATTGTCATTGCGGAATCAGTTTCTTTTCTCTGATGAGTACAGATTTAGTCTGGAGTCTCAAAATCTTAAGAGTTTCCTATCTGGAGGGAGCAGGACAAAGACTCAATAGCCCAGCTTTTGTGCAGGAAACCACCACATTATTGAGGACATTATTTGATAGTGTGTTCAGGACTAACTGTAAGTGAGCTGAAGTTTCTGTATGTCATCTGAAGCGGCAGTCTGACGTCACAGAGATATAGAGACAAGAATCTCTGTCATGCTGTAGGCTGCAGCCATCAGTGATTCATTTCTTTTCATTGCATTAACGATGGTCCTCAGAACTCGACTAGGGGATAGCATGATTGGAATTGAATTTATGGAGTGACCAGCAAACTCCCCTGACTTAAAATCGCATTTTGAATGGCTAGGACGTACTTAACAGATGAACTACAGAAGGTACACGGAAAATGCAAAAAGGGCTATAATGAGTGGCGAAGATGCTTCCAAACTGTCATCGATAGCTTCTTCATTACATGCCACACAAGTGTACAGTGGTCTTGGCATTTCAAGAAGTCTATCCACCCTAGTAGAAGATCAGTTACTATCAACGAAACTTCATTTTTCTTCTCAGGCATGAATATTGTTGAATAGGGTGTTATATAATGTGCATTTGACAGTAGATTCCACGAAAATTCTCTACTGCACTTTTTCTTACCTGTAGCTCTATAGTCTGCTGTATCTTTTATAAAAATATTTTTTTACATCAACCATCATCATTCTATCCCTATCGTAATTGACTTGACCAGTGAACAATAATTGTGCGAAAATTATGCGGAGAATAGTAATAAATAATGCTGGAAATTAGCTTTAAAATACTTTCTAATGTTTTATTCTAAAGAAGAAAGAAACCTTCTGTAATGCATTCAGGAAAATGTCTTACTCCGGATCTTATTAAAATTTGTTTGAAATTTTTGACAAAATTAACTAGCATTTGTTACATAGTTTAGGCGTGGCCATTTAACTGCTTTGAATTTTGAAGTTATTTGACCTTGTACTTTTGTACAAGGAATCCAAGAAAGCAGAAACATATTAAGGAACGTTATTAAAATAGTCTCCGAAAAGGAACGATCCAAATTTGCAAAAGTCATTTGATCCGCAAATGTAAATACAAGATCAACAAGCACATCAAAATAGATGACAAAAAAAAAATCAGTTACAAAATTCATAATTCTGCTAAATTTAAAACAATAGCAGAATTAGGAATTTTGGAACTGATTTTTTTTTGTCATCTATTTTGATGTGCTTGTTTATCTTGTACTTACATTTGCGGATCAAATGACTTTTGCAAATTTGGATCGTTCCTTTTCGGAGACTATTTTAATAACGTTCCTTAATATGTTTCTGCTTTCTTGGATTCTTGAACAGTTCTTGAGTTCGTCTTTCGTCAGATTCCCATCTCATGGTAGATTTACTTATTTTGATTTTTGCTAAACATACCATATTTCCAAGACTGCTGTTTTTCAGCTTGATTTTTTTGTTGAACATATATTCTATTGACAGACTGTAAAACTGTTTGTTTAGATTATAAATTATACCACTTAAATTTGATTGCTAATCCCTATTTCATTGCTATTGGAATATAGGAAATATAATTAGCAACAACTCAACATCAACTGCAGTTACTGAGTAATTTGAGGCAACCAGCACTTCGTATTATAGAAACCTATGAGACTATTGTCTCAATAGTCTTAGCCTATAATCTGAACCTAATGTCATCAGAATTACACTTCTGAAAAAAAAATCCATTTTTATTCAATTTCTGCAAAAGAAAACTTAAAATAATATTAAATGACTAGCAGCAAAGCCTATCGGACGACAGCCATAAAAACATCTAAAAAATCATTTTATTATCAACGATCCACTACAAAGTAACTATCTCCTTATAAACTGCATTTTTTGCAAAAACAGCATCAGATCTTTCTATCAGATGTCCTTGATCTATTCCTCCAAGAATTTTGATTTTGACGTCGCAAGCACGACTTGCTCGAGAAATAGCAAAAACTAAAAACAAAGACTAAAAACAGGCTCCGGTAAATAAATACCAACCATATCTAAAAGTTTGTCCTTGTAAATGAATTTTACTAAAAGTATAAATGGAATAATAATTATTTTTGACCCATAAGGCCAAAATGCTTTTAAAATCCTTCTAATCTAAAAATTTGACAAATTGAACTAACATTTCATCCAATTTGAGTACCCTTGATTCAATGGTACCATTGAGAATCCTTATATCTATCCTAATAGCTTAATTATATCGAGTTACAGACAGACACAGACAGACGAACTTAGCCAATTATGTGTATATTATTATTTGATTTGATATTTGATTTGATTGATAATTTGATTTGAAATAAATACCAACCATATCTAAAGTTTGTCCTTGTAAATAAATTTATTAAAAGTGAGAATGGAATAATTATTATTTTTAACCCATAACGCCGGAAGGCATTTAAGAACTCACCTTTATAATAATATAAATACTGCGCTTACTTGTGATTGAAGCTTCTATGGCAAAAATGGTTTTGAGTTTCGAAATCAGCGTAAGAAACTGATGCCAAATTTTATTAAAATGGGTGAGGTGGTCTCAAAATTATTGGGTTTTGAACATAGATTTTATTAGAATTTCAGTTGTCTAGGTCAGTTCCGGAGGATAAAATTTCATGGAAACAACATGGAATGACAAATGAACTAATATTTCATCCAATTTCAGTACCCTTGATTCAATGGTATCTTTGAGAATCCTTGGATGAATCTTAATAGCTTAAGTATATCGAGTTACGAGGAGGGCGCCACCGTCGTGAATGGAGACAGACGTGTTAAAACTGAGCTCCGGGAGTCAAGCCTAAGTAAGTAGTGACTATAAAGTAAATTAGTGAATTCCTACGTAAGTAAGAGTCTTTAGATAATAACAAAGAGGAGAACAATTCAAAAGAAAAGAACAAAGAACTGTAATAAATTAAAAACCCCATAGTGCTATCTCACCCCAGAGTGCGGAGACACAAGGGGTAAGAGAAAAATAGGACTCAAAAACGAAGGTACTATTAGAACGGAACAGTTGTGGAGATAAAAGGTACAAATAACAGAAAGCAAAGAAAAGATGAACGAATATATTACATGCTTCAGGAGAAGAACAGGATCTCTAGGTGAATGGGAGGCAGAAAAAGCAAAGCAGTTTACAGAAATGGACAAGTCCGAATTAACATGGAAAGACCAATTTCAAAAAGGAGGGAAAGTAGTAAGATCACCGCAACCCAAAAGATATAAAGAAGATTTAGAGACTAAAATAACACGAAAGGAAAATCAAAATTTGACTAGGGAAGACAGAATAGAATTAATAATGAGAGAGATTCTAACAAAAGTGAATGGAATTCAAAGTGACATTAAAAGTTTCAAAGAAGAAAATAAAATGTTTAAAACACAAATAGAAGAAATGATAAGGAAAATAGAAAGAAGCGAAGAAGAGAAAGAAAAAATAAAGAAAGAAATAAAGGAAATTACGAGGAACAAATTATGGAGCTGAAAGAGAAAATAAGAAAACAAGAAGATAGGAATAGAAGAGGCAACTTCATTCTAGAGGGGCTGCAAGAGGAACCAGGAGAAAATTGGAATAGAACAGAAGAATTGACAAAAGAGTTCATAAGAAAGAAATTAAAGATAGACTTAAAAATTACTAGAGCTCACCGCATAGGAAAAAAAACATAGCATACAATAGAAGAATAGTGGTAAAATGTGAATCAGAAAAACAAAAGGATGAAATAATGGGAAATAAGAAAGACCTAAAAGGAACCGCATACAAGATTAAGGAAGATTTTTCAGAAGAAACAAGAGAAATAAGAAAAAAGCTAAATGATATGGCATTCGAAGAAAGAAAAAAGGGGAACCTAGCAGTAGTGAAATATGATAAGCTGATTGTAAATGGAAAATGTGGATTCAAAAGATAGAATAAACTGGTGCGAAATATATAAGTTAAAACAGGAGGAGATAAGGAAAATTTCAAGATTTAGTGCAGGAGAAGCCATAAATGTAGAAAAAAATAATCAATTTATAGAGGGTCAAAAAAACTAAATGATGAAAAAGGGAAATATAATAAGCAAGTGAAAACAGAAATGACATTGTTAGTGGAGGAGGAAAGAATGCAAAATACTGATCCAATTGAGATAAAGAAAAAGAACAAAAAAAAATTTGAAAAAAAAGGAACAGAAATAGTGAAAATAAATAATCAAAAGAAGGAAAAGAAAAAAGAAGAAATAAGAAGTAAGAGGAAAAAAAATAAAAACAATAGCATGTTAGAAATGATTGCATGGAATGTAAATGGGTGAAATGATAGAAAAAATATAGAAATTTGGGAAATTATAAAAGAGTATGAAATTATTATTTTAATAGAAACTTGGTGTATTAACGATAAATTTGTGCACATGTTAGATAAGAAAGATAGTTACAATTGGTATCATAAATTTGCAGTGAAAGAAAAAAAAGGAAGACCTATAGGAGGAATTAGTGTAGGTTGGAAAAAGAAAAAAGAAATAGAGGATATAAATTTTACATGTATAGAGGATGGAATTATAATAGGTTTAAGACATAAAAAAGAAAAGTATCAAATAGTAGCAATATATAACAAAAATATAGAAAGGCTACTAAACACAATAGGAAATAAAATTTTCCAATCACAAGCAAATAATGATAAGGTAATTATAATTGGGGATTTTAATAGTAGAATAGGGAAACTAAATAGTGTATGTAATAACGATAATGAAACAGAAATGTATGAAAGAAATTCAAAAGATAAGGTGGTGAACAAATATGGAGAAATATTGATAAATTGGGCTAGAGAATATAATTTAGAAATTTTAAATGGAAATAAGGAAAATGATGTAGAGGGAAATTGGACATTCATAGGAGGCCAAGGATGCTCAGTAATAGATCTAATATTTGTAAACGAAAAAGTGTTAGAAAAATATTTTGTTTTTGAAATACTAGAAACAGAGATCTCAGATCATATGCCGATAACAATAAGAAATACAAAATTACAAACTGAAAAATGAAAAGAAATTAATAAAAGAAATAAAGTAGATGTATATTTCAATAAAGAAAATGAGGAGTTATACAAATCTGTAATAATGAATCATATGGAAAAGGTAGGGCAAATCGAAGATGTAAACGAGATATATAAGAATTTCAAAGATACATTAGATAATGGAATAACTAAAATTAAAGAAAAGGAAAATAAAACAAGAAAAAATAATAAAAATGTAAGTTGGTTTGACAACGAATGTAAGGAAAAAAAAAGAAAGTAAAAAGTAGTCTTAGGAACTTTAGAAAATATAACGAAGCGAGATTAAGATTTGAATATATAGAAGATAAAAGAATATATAGAAAAACATGTAAAGAAAGAAAATTAAGGTATAATGAAGAACTAACAAATAAATTTATTGGAATAAAAACAGGAAATGAATTTTGGGAGCTAATTAAAAAGTTCAGAAATAGGACATTATTTATAAATTATTTAGATTATATAGAAAAGGAGGAAATGGAAGAACATTTCTTAAGTTACTAGAGGGTTCCTGGACAAAAAAAAATAAAGTGGATAGGAGAAGAGGAAGAAATGTATGAAAAGGTAGAAATGGTTAGCAGAGAAATAGAGAATAATCCCCTCGATGAGCTAATAGAAAAAAAGGAATTAAATTTAGTAATGAAAAAATTAAAAAAAGATAAATCACCAGGCCCAGATCGAATTAGAAATGAATGGATAAGTAATGCCCCTAATAAAAGAATGGATGTTAAATTGGTACAATAAGATATGGAAAATAGAAAAAATTCCAGAGAACTGGAGAAATGGAAAAATAATACCTTTGTTCAAAAAAGGAAGTAAAAATGAACCAAAAAACTATAGGGGCATCACGCTTCTAAATACATCCTTTAAAATCTTTACAGAAATTTTAAAAAATAGATTGGAGAAATGGCTAGAATATAATAACATAACAGTAGAAAATCAGGCCGGCTTTAGAAAAAATTATTCAACTCAGGATAACATATTTATTTTAAATGCACTTATAGACTTAAAATTAATGGTTAAAAGGAAAAAACTTTATGCAATGTTTATAGACTTTAAAACCGCATTTGATAGCATAGATAGAAATATATTAATGAAAGTATTAATCAAAATAGGGATAAAAGGAAAAATGTTAAATATGATAAAAAATATTTATGAAGACACTAGAATAAATGTGGGAAATAACATAGGAGGGAGGGAAATATTCATTACAAAAGGCGTAAGGCAAGGATGTAGTATGAGCCCCATTCTATTTTCAGTACTGATTAACAATTTAGAATTAAAGTTAAGAGAGGAAGGATGGGGAGGCATCAAGTTGAAAAAGGAAAGAGTATTTAGTCTAATGTATGCAGATGATTTGGTAATATTAGAGGAAACACAAGCAGAACTTACCGAATGATAAAAGTTTTACAAGAATTCGTTAATGAATACTGTCTAAATATTAACCTGGAGAAAACGAAAATTATTATTTTCAGAAATGGAGGAAAGAAAGCTAAATTAGAAAAATGGGGGTGGAATAATGAAGAGATTGAAGTAACAAATAAATATCAATATTTAGGAAAATGGTTCACCTCACAAAATAGCAATAATGTAAATATAAAACATAGAAAAGAAAAGGGAATAGCAGCAACATGGGAATTAATAAAATTAATTAAAAGAGCGAAAATAAATGATTGGAAAAAAATTAAATACCTGTTTAACAGTATGGTTTAAAGTGTTATTTGCTATGGTATGGAAATAGAAGGATGGAAAATTAAAAAGGAATTAGAAAACATACAATATTTATTTATTAAGTTATATTTTAATATGGAAAAGGCTACTCCAAATCTGGGGGCACGGCAGTGCCCCCGCCAAGACGAGCCGAAGGCAGGAAGGGCACTACGTACCTTTTCTGGAAGTGTTTCGTCGTATTTTCGAACCCTCATAGCTTCGGCCTAGATAATACTAGAGAGCTCAAATATTTCAGGATATGATGCAGTTACCAGACTAATGAAATACGCTAAGTTTCATTTATCTAGCTTTTATACTTTGGATTTTATTAATACCTAAAATACGTCGATTCCGTCACTGACTGACTCACTGACTCACTGACTCATGATCATCAAAACCTCTAGGGTACTTCCTGAAGTCCTAGAAAGCTGAAATTTGGTATGCAGGTTAGGATTAGCACACAAACAACAAAAAAATTAAGAAATCCGTAACTTTCACATTCCAACCCCTCATAAAGGGGGGTCTGGTTATTTATTATCGAACCCTCATAGCTTCGGCCTGAATAAAACTAGAGAGCTCAAATTTTCAGGATAAGATGCAGTTACCATACTAATGAAATACGCTAAGTTTCATTTATCTAGCTTTTATACTTTGGATTTTATTGAGATCTGAAATACGTCGTACCCTCAATGCTTCGGCCTAAATAATACTGTGTAATAATGTGATTTCTTACAAAAGTGCAAACAGCTTGTATATATAAGTTGACCAATAGAAAAACAGAAAAGTAGGGTACTGAAAAAAAATCGATTTTCTAAATAATCTTAAAACTAAATTTAGTTGTAATAGATAATCCCACCCAAAACATTTCATGTAAAATAAGTTGCCAAGACTCAAATGCTCATAACGCTTTCACTGTTAAAAAGTTATCAGATCTCATCTTACAAAAAGAAATGAAATCCCACCCAAAACATTTCATGTAAAATAAGGGGTTGCCAAGACTCGCATGCTCATAACGCTTTCACTGTTAAAAAGTTATCAGATCTCATCCTACAAAAAGAAATGAAATCCCACCCAAAACACTTCGTGTAAAATAAGTTGCCAAGACTCACATGCTCATAATGCTTTCAATGTTAAAAAGATATGAGATCTCATGTAGAGCCAAGCCCCTAACTCTACGAGGCCTAACTTTACAAGCCCTAACTCTAAAAACCCTATATCTTGGTCAAAAAGTATGGCTTGGCCGTTTCATGGAACTATTTCATCTCACCCAAAACATTTCATGTAAAATACGTTGCCAAGATGCTCCTAACGCTTTCACTGTTAAAAAGTTATCAGATTTCGTATAGTGCCAAGCCCCTCACTATACATGCCTAACTCTAAAAACCCTACTATCTTGGTCAAAAAGTATGCCTTGGC
>JAFIDM010117014.1:3106-13418 GCA_023159025.1 Thereuonema tuberculata
CGTTTCTGAATATAATCAGAGAGAACTCTTCCTACCAAATAGACCTGATACAAAACAGATAAAACATATGTGTCCACTGCTTCTCTACGTTTCTGAATATAATCAGAAAGAACTCTTCCTACCAAATAGACCTGATACAAAACAGGTAAAACAGAAATGCCGAAACATTCACCAAAAACTGTACATGTAATTGAAACTTTCTTCCAACCGTTATTATTTGGCTAACATTGCCAATAATGCATTGGTTTATTGTTATTCATTTTTAGCTGAATATAATAGAAAAAACAACAAAAATCAATTTCATTGTTAGTCGTCTAGCGGTGGCCTCATGAAACTTAACACCAACTATAATCTATCAGTGCAACTCAACGCAAATTTCTTGAATGTGAGACCAATCTCGATCTTTCAATTAATCATAAAAAACAGACTATTAGGTTATATATTAGTTTAATATTTTATCTGCTAAAAAAAATATACACTCATAACAAAACACATCTGGAGTTACCAAAGACAATTCTAATGAGTTTAAGAAACAAATCAAAGGTCGGACCAACGATCAGTGTCTCATATAAATGTAGTTTAACTGGTGTCGTTGGAGCAATCAGTTAACAGCAAAGGGTATACAAAAATCCATCCTCCCATACAAAAATATCCTTCTATAGAAAGATAAATATAATCCCTTACATTGAAGAAAGGTTTCCTAATTGCAGGTTTCTTCAGCACTGGGCTGTCAAAACTGCATTTTCTAACAGCAGCAAGAAGAGATTTTTATAACTCTATCACTCACGGACTTGTCATGAGACAGCATCAGGCTGATCCTAGGCCGAATCTATTTAAAAAATTCAAATTGGAATTAAAATTAAAGGCTAATGATGAGATTTGCATTTGTTTATTGTTAATAATGTAAACATTAACACAGGAACAGAAGACATTTATTTTACTTTAAATTCATCTATAGTGTTCATTCATTCCACTCTTCTGGAAAAATCGAAACATTATCTCTTACATATCGGTATCAGATAGATTATCTGTAACATTAAAAGCAATCCAAAAATACAATATTACTTTTGAAATGCATATTTCAGTAGATTTTACTCGTATATTGATTTGATAAATCAGGCAATTATATTTCGTCTATCTATCCGGAAATTTGAACTGCTTGGGCACCATTATTACAGCATCCACCGTTGCTTTGTTGCATTACGTTTATGACTCCTGTTGATTTTAAAATAAAATAAGAATTAGATACATTATTATTTTGTTTTACTGTGTTAGATCTTTTTAATTCATAGCAAAATAGTTAATGTATAAATATTTTAATTGTTGAAATACATCCAAATTTCATAAAAGTTTGATTAATAATAAAAAATGATAGAGATTACAAGATGTTATAAAACTTGTCGATGTATGACAACGCACGGATAATACAGATAAACTGAACTTTTTGGGGTTTTTTGCATCATTATTAAATACAGGATGATTCAAAATTCCCTGTACAAACTCCAAAGTTAGGTCAGGAATACAAAAATAAGTAGTATTCATAGTGGAACGTATGACCGCAAACGCCACCCCCAAATATGCTAAAGGCGCTGTTTGGCTGCACATTAGTGATCCATCGTCATTTGAGATGTTGCCTTTGTATGTGTAGGATGTATCGCTTCACTGATGCTGGAGAGTGCAGATATGCACCTAGCCTACAGGGCAGTGAACGGAAACGGACGAGTCACTGTACGATTGTATCGTGAACGCTTACTCAACAGACATGTGCCCAATTATCAAACATTTGCGTGTCTGCACCAGAGATTGTGTGAAACTTGGATCATTCGACGGAAACAAGGATGACTACAGTCGGCAACGATCGAAGCGCACACCTACCATGGAGGAAGAGAGCATACATCTTCTCTTAAGCAATTGGATCAACATTGTGAGGCGTGTATTAGTGTTGCTGGAAGGAACTTTGAACACCTCCTGTGAACCTGTAAGTATACACCTTACTATCATATTGTAAACATAAGGCTAATAAACATGTTGTCTACCTTCTTGTTGTCTTTTATTTCTGAACCTTAAGCCGAAAGCGCACAGAAACGTTTTCATACGGCAACATTGACGTTTGACGTCATCATAAGTAGATAAGTAGATTCATAAGTACATAGATCATTCGTTGGGTAGATTTCTCCGAGAGGAAAAGTCGGACTCGAAGTTAAGTTTCCATTCCGAATAGCCAATCAAATTACAGCAGTCTATGTGCAGCCAATCAGAAGAAACCACCTTCTCGCCAGCGAAAATCAAATCGAAGAATCGCCATTTTTCTCGTCGTATCGGATTTTAAATGAAAGAGAAAAATATTCACTTAGTTCCCAACTTCAAGAGACTTATTTCTTTCCATTCATTTCATGAATTCAAACGATCACAATTGAAGGAAAGTTAAAAAAATTCATTAGTTCTTTCAACATTTTAGTTCAGCGCGAACAACGCTTCTTTTGTTGAAATTGTCAGTAATTTTTGTCGAAAGCATCCGAGCATAATGTGGTCAAATAACTGATCAAAAGAAATAAATTCATAATTAGAGAATGATTTATAATCGGATCGGATCAAATACAATACTGAGAATATCCGAAACTTCTGCCGTTCTCTTTGTTACATGGGGGATAACATGACTGCAGCGCACCTAGCGGCAAGTCCTGGCAAAATCAATTTTCAATACATATGCATGCTGCTAAAGAAGTTCATATTTATCAATATTGACCTCGATAGAACAAGAGCAATAGGAATTTAGTAAACGAATAAAAATAAGAAATATAGATTTAATATTTCGTCGTATAATGTAAATAGTTTATAAAAATAAAAAAAAATAATTTTTCTACATAATCTTGTGTAAGCCGTCTTGTTAAAAGATAATTAAATCGAAAAATACTTTAAGATCGGTCAAGAAGGGGGACGAGATTTTACATCCCGTCCAGGGTAACCATGATATAGTAAGTCCCAGGGAGAAACGGACGAAACACAGAAGAAGAAAGAAACAGCCATGCCAACACCGGGATTCGAACCCAGGTTCCAACACAACGGCCACACGGCAGACCGCAGTATAGACCGCTCGGCCATGCCGGAACGGCATATATTTGTTTTATTATTTTTGTAATCTTTTTGTAATGTAATTATAATGTGTATTCCAATTATAATTATCATTAATATAAATACCTAGATATTTTGAATTATTTACAAAATCAATGGATGTATAATCATAGTTTGTTGATAAATTATTACTGTTGCTAGTTGAGTTACTGCAAAAATATTTATGTAATTTAAATTAAAGCTTATTTTCATATTTTTAGCTTTAACTATCATAATTTTTGTTTTCATATGATTAATTGTCATTTTATTTTCGAATACCCAAATAGAAATATTATTTAGATCTTGCTGATGATTCATATAAGCACGGTATTGATTTTGATCGCTATTAAGAAATAGTACATCATCGCCATAAATATATATAGAACAATTTCTTATGGAATTACAAACAGAACTTATTAATAAAAGAGGTCTTAAATTTGATTCAGGAGGAATACCGCATTTGATATTATAAACTTTACGTATATAATTATTTATTTTAATTTTAAATTTCTAAGATAATTATTTTTTAGATTGTAGAGATCGCCTCTAATGCCATAGTTGTTTAGTTTATTCAACGCTATATTGTACTTGATACTGTCAAACGCTTTACTGAAATCAATATAGGCTATACAAGTTACTTGGCCATTATTTAGATTTTTATTTATAGAATTATTTAATTTAATTAAAAGAGCATTTGTACTTTTATTCTTCTGATATGCATATTGGTTTTTATCTAGTTTATTCGATTTCTTTATATAATTGTAAACGGGTTTAGTGAGATACCTTTCTATTATTTTGGAAATGCTAGAAAGAATAGATATTGATCTATAATATCACAAACTTCTTTATCTACATCATCTTACAACGTAATATTTCGAATAGCCTAATCGGCCTTTTTTTTTTTTTTTTCAAGCTACCTCTTAAACGGGAAAAGGAACATCCTCCTTCTTCCCAACTCCAAAATAAAAATAAAATAAAATAAGTTACAGTCAAAAATTTAAAAAAATCAAAACGTTAGATGCAATGTAATGCTCAAAGCATTCCTACAAAATAATGTTCAAATCTCGAACCAAAATGTCTTTTATATAAAAAATCAAAATCACTAATAAAAACGTCTTTTTCATATTTAAATTTTATCCCTGTTTTTGAATAATTATCATCGAAGAAAATTTCTGAATTGAAAAGTCCTTTTTTCGATTAAAGTCCAAATCACTTTTAATAATCGTCGAATAAAGACCAAATCACTTTTTAATTTGAAGATTTATTCTTGAAGAAATTTGAAGAATTATCTTTGAAGAAAATTTCAGAGCCAAAAATCTTGATGTCCTAAAATTAAAGCTTCACACCTATGACTTAATAAATCCTAATTATAAATAAATAAATACTTCATAATTAACATAAATCATTTAATACCACAAACTTCTTTATCACATCATCTTACAACGCAATATTTCACATAGCCTAATCGGCCTATTCTTTTTCAAGCTACCTCTTAATTTTAGTAAATTTAAGTGAAGCTTTAATTTTAGTACATTCAAGATTTTAGTACATCAAGATTTTTGGCTCTGAAATTTTCTTCTAAGATAATTCTTTAACTTTCTTCAAGGATAAATCTTCAAATTTAAAGAGACTTCAAGGATAAATCTTCAAATTAAAAAGTGATTTGGACTTTATTCAACGATTATTAAAAGTGAATTGGACTTTATTCGAAAAAAGGACTTTTCAATTCAGAAATTTTCTTCAATGATAATTATTCAAAAACAGTGATAAAATTTAAATATGAAAAAGAACGTTTTTATTAGTGATTTTCGTATGAAAAAGACGTTTCTATTACTGATTTTGATTTTTTATAAAAAAGACATTTTGGTTCGGGTTTTGAACATTATTCTGTAAGAATGCTTTGAGCATTACATTGCATCTCACGTTTTGTTTGTTTCAATTCTTGACTGTAACTTATTTCATTTTATTTTTATTTTAATTTTGGAGTTGGGAAGAAAGAGGATGTTCCTTTTCCCGTTCAAGAGGTAGCTTGATAAAGAATAGTCCGATTAGGCTATTCGAAATATAGCGTTGTAAAATGATATAGAAAAAGAAGTTTGTGCTATTAAATGATTTACGTTAATTATGAAGTATTTGTTTATTTCTATATTGGTCTATAGTTTGAATATTCTTCATGATTTCCTCCTTTATAGATGGGTACATTATATGCAATCTTCCATAAGTTAGAATAAATATTTATTTCAAAGATATTTTTAACAAGTTCAACAATTATTGCAGCCAAAACAGCACACACTCTTCCAGTCATACTGGGATATGCAGATACGAGGTTTCGTTCATTCAGGACTTGCCGCTAGGAGCGCTGTAGGTCTTCAAGTTCAACATCCCTCCAAGTTTTAAATTTACCCCAGATTCAGGATTCAGTCATATTTTCTCATTTTTCAAGAGATGCGCCATATGAATAAATAATAAAAAAATTCTACACTTCTAACTATATAAAATGGTAACTCGCATGTGTATTTAAATTATAGCTACGTATTAAATTCAGGTTTGCTGAACTTTTTTTTTCTTTATAATGTTAATAAGATTCCCAATCATATTTAATCTGAATAAATAAATAAGATTTTCAGCTAAAAATCAAAAACAAATCCTTGAAATCCTAGTTACTTCTTTATAAATGCTATTAAAATTAAATACTTTGTATAATACTGTAAGAGCAGTTTATGTACATATTGTTAAAACAATATACAACAGCTTTTAATTTGTTCATTTAAAAAAAAAAAAAACAATAAAAATAAAAGACCCCTTAAAAGGGACAATTCAAAGGATTAGTTAGGCTTCAAGATTTATTTAATAGAATTTTTATTATTCTTAATTAATATTTATTACATTTATCAATCAAAATATATACGAAACCGACAGTGCAATTATAAGAGAAAATGTAATTCTGAATCACTAAAACGATTTATTGAAAACATTATAGAAGAAAAAGAAGCTAATGTCAGAAATATATTAAATGTTGTATTATCAAACAAACTAGTTCTGAAAGTGCTTACAATTTGTTATCATATAAACTAATAATTTCAAAAACAGATCACACTAGTGTCAAAATAAATGTAGCTAAGTTTACGTCATTATCATATTTCAGCAAATAAACAGTTGGGAACTTTTTTAAAATAGCAGAACCATATTGAAACTTATTTTTTTCTGTTTTTCGGAAATAATATATTGTTGTTGTTTTTTAACAACTTTCATATTGATTAATTAGTTGCTTTAGCGTATATTGGGGCTATCCATAAACTACGTCATCTAACTTTTGTTATTTTAGATAGCAGTAATCGAAAGTTAGATATTAAAAAAAAAATCAAAATCAGAAATTAAAATTACCTTTTATCGTACAACAGATAGCTAATCAAATAATGGAAGTTCAAACTCACAAAGTAACATCAACATTAAAATTCTCTTTGGTAGGCTATGCAATAATAATCATACTATTATTATAAAGCTGAAGAGATTGTGTGTTTGAACGCGCTAATCTCAAGAACTACCAGTCCGATTTGAAAAATTCTTTTTGCGTTAGATAGCATCTTCAGCAAACGATTGCTGTCTGTTTACGGTAGAATAGTCATGTGATGACTACGGTTTTCAGCTAAAAATCAATGCTTAAAGTGAACAATACCGTACCCCAGATTTTCAAGTACTTTTCCGAATTGTGATACATGGCTACCTTCGGACATGAATTAGCCTTTAGAATGAGTTTCGCATATTAATTAAAAAATCGCACGATCTTTTACTAGAAAAACTAATCCTCTTCTGGCTCACAGCGAACTTGAGATAACACTAAGCATGGTTGTTTACAATCTATGGTAACGATTTGGATTCGGGTCTATTTCCCAGAAATTCCCTTTCTCCACCAACGATCATGCTCTATTTGATGGCCACGAGATACTGCTATCGCTCTGCAGCGCAGTTTCCATTGCAGGAGACTACTGCGAAGAACGGGAAGACTTATACGTTGCCACTCCTGCTGACAACATTTCCAGAGTCCATCCAATGAACGAGGACGTCGTCTTCCCAAGGTTCGTTTTAATAGTCCAAATGCGCAAAAATCCATTGGCGATGCGTCTTGAGACTTCACTGGTATCTCGGTAAACGGTATAGCCTGGATTCCGGTTTGCTGTTCCATTCGTGTCAGAAGATTCTGGGTCGATTTGGACGTATGGCTGGACGCCTTGTCTTGGTGGAGACGGACCTTGGAAACGTCGTTTCCGTAAAGAGCAGATAGTTCCTGTGTATAAATTGGTGTCAGTACGTGATCCTGATAGTATGCAGAATTCACCTTTACATTTTGAGCCACCCTCCGTATCTGTAACTTGCCTTAATAGGAATATCACCAGCAACGATCATGAATCCCTTCGAAAAAGTTTCACAACATTCTCTGTACCAATTTGGAAACGATTTGGCTCCCACTGGGCGATAGAAAATCGCCCTTGGTTTATTGCAGTCGGACAGATAAACATATGCTTCCTCTAATGTCGCCACATACTTCCATTTATCCCCAGCGAGATGTCGTTCATACAGTTTTCTGCAATTTGTCTTATGTTCTGAAATGTGCTTTGGTAAGAGCTTGTGAACCTTGCTTTTATGTCTCTTTCGAAGTCCCAAATCTTTATGGATAATCTTGTTTACGGTACGAAGAGATGTTCCTACCTTCGCACCAATGGTCCTTTGGGTCACTGGATTGTTCTCCGTCACCATTTTCTTGACTTTCTGAATGACAGTGTTTGTGCGACTTATAGGTGTCCTTGGATTTGCTTGCTTTTCAGTCCCGGAAATCTGTCCTGTACGGGCCAAACCAACACCAGCCAACACATTATGAACTCCTTTCTTCGAAATGGTGAAACCTCTGTTTCTACATGCCGTAATTATTGCGGAATAACTAAATTTCGCGTCGGAAAGGGCTGTAACGTACCCTTCCCAAAACTGACATGAGTCAGCCTAACCTTGCGTGGTCACGATATCTCCAATTGATGGGTATCGTATTGTCACTTTATTCGAATACACCGTTGGCAATTGATAGCTAGATTAAAACTATTATCATTACTAAAAACAGATAAATTTACGAAAGTCATCTCTGCATACAGCGATGTATTGTAAACTACACATTTGTTTCCTGATTGCGATTCAAGTTATAACAGATTAAAAGAAAGAAATAGTAAAAAGGATCATCAGAAAAATCTTAGCTATTCTTATCTAGTCGATGCTTGCTCTAGCCTTCTAAGGAATTCCAATAACCTAAATAAATGGCAAAGTCATAGTATTCTATGAAAGGACGATATTTAAACAAAACATTACTTAACAGTGATAAAAAAAAAATGTCTATAACTGTTATAGAAATATCAGCAATTGATAACATCGCAGCTACTTAGAGATAAATAAGATCTGTGGTTGACGATGTTATCAACCAGAAAAAAAACAAATAAATAAATAAATAATTCTTACCTTGTCTAAATTGCATTTTCTTGGTAGGGTTTACAGAAGATTGATCATAATCCATCTCTGCAAAAGAAAAGGAAATTATGTAAAGAATTCTAATCTATAATTACCGTAATATTCATTTTTTAAAGAGATCCAATAAATTACTTTATAACAAACTGATTTGTATGAGTCTTTAAAACGTTTTGTTATTGTTACTTAGTTACAATATACAATATATACTACAGTAATATAAATACTGACAAGGTAGGGATAGTGATTAGTAAACCAATCACAGTGCTTCGAAACGGCTTCTGAGTCACCTTTACTTTAGAATAGACTGCGCCGGGATGGTCTAGAAAATGCTCGCGCGAGTCTGTTTGCGACCCCTTGCTATCTTTCCCATCCCTATTCTTATGGAATAATCGTCATTTTTAACTAAAACCTTGTTAATACACTGAATTCCTAATAATTATTTAAAAAAAAAAAAAAAAAAAAAAAAAACTTAAGTTGAGAAAGATTAAAATGGACAGAAAAAAATAAAGAATAAGTATTGCCCATGAGGAGATCGAACCCACGACCTTCGCAATATTAGCACGACGCTCTAACCAACTGAGCTAACAGGCCACCTACAACATTCAACATTCAAGCCACCTACAACTGAGCTAACAGAAGCTGTTCCGAAGCATTGTGGGATATGTGTCCACAGACAGACAAACCATAGATATAAGGCGCCTTTCAGAAGCCTAATAATGCTAAAAAACAATACTGCAATATATAAGGTATACGGCCCAAATACCGCCCAGGTTCCTAATACCGCCCAGTGCGATGTAGGACGGGATAGTGATGCTATCACGCGGAAACCGATGGAAACAATTTGCCATTCCTTCCATTAGCACGCTGTCTTCGTTTGATGGTGTTAGTTCAACCCGTTTATTTTTTGTGAATTCTTGGAGTTTTTTCGTTCTGGTAAGTTATGAAACTACTGTTTCTTTAAAAACAGCAGCTTACGAATTATTGATGCCATCATAACCATCTAATATCGTGAAATAGTGAAAGAAATAACCTATCTGTTGATAATTTCTGTAACTTGTTAGAGGTAGCCGGTTTGTCTGTAGCGTCCGCCATATTGACAAGCTAGAGAGTCCCTCATATCGCCCACCTCGTTGTTCCATATATCGCCCTCTGTGCGATATTTATACGTTGTAACTTATATTTATACGTTGTATTTGGTTTATTACAGATGTCTCAACGTAAGACATGGGACAGAGTCAAGATAAAGGAAGCTGTCACAGCTGTAAAAAATAAAGAAATGGATCTTCTGAAAGCTTCCAATACATTTAATGTCACACTCTTGAGAGTGGGTCACCATTCAAAATTGCTCTAATGAATTCTCTCAGCAAAAGGAAATTAAGTTCTAAGGGGCTGAACTTAGAAGATCCAAAGAAAAAGAAGCTCGCAACACCTAAAAAGAATTGCGAAAAGATTAAGAAAAAACAAAAAAAAGCAAAGAAGTGCAAAAAAACGAAGTATTTAATGGTGTGGGCGATATTTGGAATACTTTCACAAAATTCAAAATATGTCTCTTGACAGAACAAAAATTGAGGAAAAAGACAAAATAATAGTTATATCTATAATTGGTTCAGGAACATGTAAGTGAAGGTTAATCTATATTACTAAAATCTTTTATTTCTCTGTCTGTCTGTCTGTGTGTCTGTCTGTGTGTCTG
>JAFIDM010117015.1:0-17778 GCA_023159025.1 Thereuonema tuberculata
TTTCATAACTAAAAACTCACCTTAAAAGAATGAAATATTGAAATATTTAGTAATATTTAGAAATACAGTGTACTCTCGATACGTCGAAATTCGATATCTCGAAAAACCTTGATATGTCGAAAAATTATTTTTCCCCTAGATATTACATATTCATGTAATCTCGACCTTGTTACCTCGAAAACTCGCACTCTCGAATTTTTTTAGCGTCCCTTCGACTTCGAGATATTGAGAGTGTACTGTTTTTATTTCCTCCAGGAAAATAATTGAAAACTGTTTCCTGTTTGCGTAATATTTTCAAAATTGTTGCATATACAAAGTATTTCCAATACACGAATAAAAAAGACGTTCAACGTGAATTCGTAGAATTTCTTGATAATGAAAAAGTTGAATTTCCTTTTCTAAAAGGTAAAGTTATCTCCAATTGAAATCCATTGAAGGGATTAACTGATCAGTGTAAGCTCTGATTCCCTTTAATCCCAGGCTAATTACATATCATTCATTTAATAATATTTAGACAGGATTCAACAAATTGATTTAAGGATTTTGATAATCGATAAATAATCTCTTATGCTGTCTCTAGAAAGAAATAGACAAAATACAAAGCTTCAGAAAATAATAATAATTATCTTGGTATCAACTAAGACTCCTCCCTGACTTCCCTCCTTCAAGAAAATAGACTTAAACCAAAGTTCAGATAAGCAGACTGGACAACTACTTAATTACAATTCCGATTTGTAATTTGTTTTTAATAATATTTATTTACTGAGTTATTTACGGAAAATCTGAAAACTATCTGGTTGCGACTGTATTTTGGAACTTACTCCCAAAATGATAAAACTACTATTTCAAATTCCAAAACAATCAATTACGATAAATGATGCAAAACCCCATTGAACTATTTCTTATCTTTATTTTCTTAGAGAGCAAACATAAAAACCATCATACATTTTTAATTTCAAACGATTTAAATTAATTCTACTACAGTTAGAACTTGTAAATAAAGTAAAAAAGAAACCTTCGAACTAATGTTATAAATAAACCTTTCATTTTTTTTTAAATTTCTTTTAATCTGACAGCTCTTCATTCTGAATTATACACTTTATTGATTCTCTTAATTCTGTATTTTTCAACAAAGTTTTTTACATTTTTCAGCGCTTTTATCTGTAAATACAAAATTTTGTTTTAACTTTCCCAGTTAATACAAAATTACATGATAGGTACAATGTAATGTTGTATTTGAATTTTGTAACTCGAACTTCCTAACTTCCCACTCCTTTCTCCACACCCCAATCACTTCAAACCTCTCCCAATTCGAAAATAATGTGATCATTACAAATCTATAACTAAAGCGAAAATCTGTAGCTATTCCGAAATAGAGTGAGGTTATGGGAAAACATTGTTGAAGGATACTTCTATGGAATCCTTCAACAATGTTCTGCCTTACATTCACCGCCCTCCCGTTTACACCCGATAATTGTAGTTTTTGCCTCCCTGTTAATAGGTGGCTTTATTATGCACAATAATATTTTAGTTACATTTATTGAAAACAATATTTTTGTAGTACCAATTGTCGTCTCTACGTGCGCATGTATCGCTTTCAAAATCCGCCTATCACTTCATCCCCCCCCCCTCCAAAATTTAAAAAGGCTGTGTTTTCAGTTTTTACATGGTCTACAGTATGGAACCTACCCATACGCGAAATTTCAAGTATGTAATGTTGGGAAATAAGCTAAACATTTTTAACAGAGACATACACACACATCCACACATTTCTCTTTTATATTACAGATAGAAAGACAGTATGCACACATAGAGTAATTTAGAAATAAAAAAAAAATATTAACGTCAAAAACAAAATTGTTGTCTAAAAAAAAATAGGATTCGAGAATTCTTGAGTTTTCAGACTTCCGATGATAGATACGACTGACCTAATTCAAAAGGAATAAAAAAGAATGGAATAATAAAATCTATCTGCTTGGAAGAGAATCTTGGCAATCTCGTACATTTTAACAAAATTTTGTTATTTCCCTCAACTGCTGTCCTTACTGTACAGCCTTACACAGGTACCTTACCTAAAATTCAGGGCCCAGATACCAAATGCAGTTTCGGACACCCCTCCCACGTAATCGTAAAAATCTTAGATTATATAAAAATGGTTTACATAAAATATAAGCTTGAATCTAATAAAGTCTCGAACTGATTCACATAATTCACTTATTTTCTTTTTGGTTAAGACCTCAGCCCTCGCCTCTTTGACGACCGGGACCCCAGTGCTGCGGGATCGACTGACCCCTCCCTTGTGGTCAAGACCTCAGTCCGGGCTCCTTTGACGACCGGGGCTCCGGTGCTGAGGGATCGACTGACCCCTCCCTTGTGGTTAAGACCTCAGTCCGGGCTCCTTTGAGACCAGGGCTCCGGTGCTGAGGGATCGACTGACCCCTCCCTTGTGGTTAAGACCTCAGTCCGGGCTCCTTTGACGACCGGGGCTCCGGTGCTGAGGGATCGACTGACCCCTTCCTTGTGGTTAAGACCTCAGTCCGGGCTCCTTTGACGACCGGGGCTCCTGTCGAGGCCTTCGTTGTACTACAGGCCTCACACAAGAATTCGTGACGTCATAACACGGGTCCCATGCATGATCGCAACGATTCCTCATCGTTTTTCACTCTTAATGCTTAGTTTTCTTTTCTTTTTGTTTAATTGTTAATTTTTGACGAATACGGAAAAAGTAACAATAATATTAAGCACTCATTATAAATAAGTTTGTATTTTTTTTTTTAAATACAATCATTCAAATTTATTGAATAATCTTTTAAAAACTATGATAAAAAATTATTTTGTATATTTCATTCATCGCATATATTTTAATTTTTTAAATAATAATTTTTATGCATTAAAACAGGCGATTTAACTATTTAGTTTATAGAGTAGATTGTACAATATCTTACTTTTAGACAATTAGTTCATTTAACTTCATAATCCGCCTTATTTTATGAATTTGTATTTTTTTTTGATACTATTAGATTTAATATGTTTTATATTATAAATTATATGTATACTTTATAATTAATAATTTAAAAAACATATTCAACTACTTTTTTTTTAAGGGAAGACGTTTTGATTGGTTCTTTTCCCGTTTTTAGGAAAATCAAAAAACTTGAAAAAAAAATCAAAAACTTGATTTTCCTTTGGAATTCTTTATTTTATAGATTTAGATTCCAGCCCCCTTTTTTATAAATATATGTAGAAACTAAGTTGATTTATCAGTTTTTAATTTTTAACCAATTGAAATACTGAAATGTTTATTCTTTTTTTGTTTATTCGAAATTAAGTCAATAATAATTTTCTTGACTTCTTAACTACGAGTAAATAGAATATTTTCCAAATTTTAATTTAACATATTTTATTACATACTTTTCTACAAACTTTTGTTGAAAACAAAAGATTATTTATTAAATATTTATTTAAAAAATTAGCATTGAAAAATAACTTAACAGTAAATATAAAGATAATTTATTAAAAAAAATACAAATATATTAAAAAAAAAAAAAGGTTATGGAGGCATTTATAGAACATTTATCAAGATTATTATACAAAGAAAAAATTCAGTGATTTAAAATATGTTTACAATTACACTGTAGCCTTTGAAAAATTTGTCACTATACATAAAAAAATAATAAAGAAAAAATTCAGTGATTTAAAATATGTTTACAATTATACTGTAGCCTTTGAAAAATTTGTCACTATATATAAAAAAAATAATAAAGAAATAAATTAAATAATGTTTCAAGACAATTGCTTACATAAAAAGAACTTATTTGTTAAAAGTGGACAGCTTCCTTTTACAACTGCTGTTTCTGTTTTCTAAGTTATCATTTTTAGCTTTACAGTAATTGTTCAAAAGTATAATTGCCATAACAAATAAACATTTGATAGCAATTTGTTCCTGTGACAGTCCACAAGGACAGATTTCTTCAGAGATTATATCATATAGTTTAGTTTTACTGAGTGCCAGCTGAACTAAAATATGTCTTTGGTTGTTATTTGTAAGAAATACATCCTCATACTTTTCACTTATAATTTCTTGAAAAATATTATATAAAACTATAATAATTTTACATGTAAATTCAGTAGGCCAAGTCAGACCTCTATCTATTAGTTGCAAATACTAGACAACATTTTCTGATGATGATTCATATTCAAGTGTTCTACTGCAAGCAATTAATGAGAGACAGTAGTTACACTTCACTTTTCTTCCTACTGAATTGCCAATATAGCCTGCAATATATATTAAGACAGACATTGTAGATGACGAAACCTCTGGTGTATTAGAATAGATGATTTCATCTAAAACTTCAGGAATCTCAACATCCTTCTCATCAGATTCTGAATTACACATCAAATCTTTAATGTGAAATTGACCAGCTTTCTTTGATTGTAGCCTTAATAAATTTAAAACTTTAAGCTTATGCTCAGATTCAAGCACTTGTTGCAAGGATATATGGTAATTGCCACCACAAAGTTGACGATACTGACCAAATCGTGCTTCCAAACTATCCGTTTGAAATTTTCCTAGTAATATATACTTTGGTTGTATCACTTTGAAAATGTAATTTATGATTTCAATGAAAGCATCGGTCGTGTGCTTTAATGCTAATGCTGTTTCTTTTGAGAGCATTCCAACTTTCCTTGGAAGATTTAGTGCCACCTTTGTTTCTGCAGGAAGTAGGGGAAGTTTATTCCAAACATCTAACCAGGTACTAAACTCCTTCAGAAATGTAACTCTATCATCCAAAGAACTTGTTATTGGCTGTTGATAGGTGTCACGTAGTAACTTTCCTTTCAATGGATGCTTAACATTGACAATCCTCCACCAATGCGTAATATGTGTAAGAAACTCCTTTGTTTTTATTAAGTCTGCACCAAAGTTAGAACTGCACATCTCCAGTGCAACACAATTAGTTTCATGAAATAAATTGACAGCATGTGAAACATTTTGTCGTTCTGTTGAAGTTGGAAATAAAACTTTCTGAGATAATCTTGGAGCCTGTTTGATAGTTTGGGCTTTTTCTGCATAATAAATTTGTTTTAAATGCAGCAAACTTGCAACATTTAATTCTCTATAATTTTTAATATTGGGATAGAAGAAAGTTTGGTTTGTTGAAGACTGGTTTAACCAATTGTTCCTAATAGATTTCAACAAATGAACTGTATCAAACATAAAGAATAAACGTTTACCTTCACTGAATGGATGATCAATACTATTTTTTAATTGTCCTCCACAAATTAAAGTAAACATGTTTCTATTGAGACGATTATTGTCAGATATAAGGGTCAAGACTTCATAACCACAATTTGATAAAAGTTGAAGAACTTTAATAGTAAATCTATGTAAGTCAGCTGCAGTCATGTTTTTTGTTGGGAACAATGCCACAACATCTTTATTTTTGGATAATAAAGACTCTATCATGAAGCACTGAATGGTGCTTGCTTGTACATTTTTATTTTCTGCACTACCAACAATGCTACCACCTTTGTAACTCATGTACGGGCATACATAAATTTCATCAAGTAAGAGGCTCACAATCTTTTCGTGCTCTTGGAGCATTTCACTTTTCTTTTTAAGATATGAAATATGGGTGTTGTTCACTTCAGTTGTGTTCCCTCCAACAATTTTGCAAAGTTTTTTTAAATGATTTGGATGTGGTAGAGTAAGGGCATTACTGCTTCTCAATATTCTGTAGCCAAAAGGATTAGAGAAATAAAGTTTTGCAGCCCACAACAATGTTTCAGGACTATAACGCACCTGTTTCATTAACATTAAGTTCATTTGATCATGAAGAAATTTCACTTTGTGATATATGCTGTCATCATCTGTTAGTAAAGAATAAGATTCATCCAAAAACTGAGATGCAGGAGCCAAATGTTTTTCTAATGTCACTAATTGAGGTGAATACGCATTTAAAATACTAATGATGGAATCAAACTTAGTCCATTTATTACATTTCAGTTCATTGTCCAGAATGTACTGAAATTTTTGCTATCAATAGAAATTCCATTGTGAACAATGCTTAAAGTCAAGTCAGTAAATATTTTGAATGAAACAAAAAGTTGTGGCTTATCACTCATCGTTGTATATTTGTATAGCCTGATAAATTCTTCTTCCCAAATGAATCACCATCCTGGTGAAGGGTGAAAAGGCAATTGTTTTTTAAACATCTCAAATGAAGCAATGTTATCACTGGCACACCAGTTTTCAAATGCTGCTTCATCACGATCCAGTAATTCCTGCCTTCGTTCTGAAGGATCCTTTCTTTTTTTGTGGAAGTTTCACTGTTAAGTAGGATGGCTGCTTCGGAAAGATTGTTGGATATGCATCTTTTGTAAGAGCTGGTCTCTCATGGGCCACTACAAGTTGACTACCATCATCTGTGGTAACTCGATCCTCTCAAATTATAAAAGACTCATCAAAATGTTTGATACATACAACAGTTGACTAGGTTTTCGATTTATATGTTTTATCCATTTTGAGCGCCTAGGTTCATCTTTAGGAAAATGAAAAATGCTTGTATACTCTTTACTGGAACTATAGTTTCAGTTGCAGCAAGGGACACAGCATTTGCGTGGCATCTGGAAAAAAAAAATATTTTAGCAAATCCTTTACTTTCTCTGAACTGTAAGATAATAATAATAATAATAATAATAATAATAATAATAATAATAATAATAATGGACCCTACCTCCTCGCGGTGGGGGCGGGAACTACACTAGCTTTAGGGTAGGCTAAAGGGTCCAACCATTTATGATGAGAACACGTTCTAATATAGATCATGCTGCATCGGGTGTGGCGCAGGATAAAGTCACCCGCGTTCGGGGGTTAGGCAGAGGCCTCCGTTCGAAAAATATACTACAGTCTCCCGCAGGTGGTGGTGGAGAAAGTGGCACCCCATCCTGTAGTATGGCTACCACAATACCCGGGCAACACCATCCAGCCCCAACAGTCGGAAGTGTTTCGTCTGTTTCAGAGCAGGCGACCACCAAGACTGGGAAACCACGCCAGCGCATCCGATGGTCACCACAGATGAACCAGGATCTTATGCGCGACTTCTTCACTGTTACAAATTTAGGTACTCAACTAACAGGATACAGACAGGCACTACACCAAGCTTTCACCACACGCTATCCATCGTTAGGGCTTAGCGAACAGCGGGTAGCGGATCAGCGACGTTCAATTGTAGTAAACAATCTTATTCTCCCATGCATACTTGCACAAATTAAAGAAGAAGTCGCTGAATCCAACCACAGGACACCAAACCACACCCCACCAGAAGACACCATTATGGAAAACACAGAAACAATCTCTATCCCTCAGTACACATGCCCCAACAATACAACTAATGAAATATTACTTGCAGCTCATGATCATTTCTACACTGCACTTGCACAATACACAGGCACAGACCCCACACTCAGGCCGTCACTCCCCAAAGTACACACATCAAAACAACTCGCCACAGTCATATACCATCTCAACACACACACTATCCCACAACACCTTGACAACATCCAAATATTAGAAGACATACATACAACTCTCTACTGTGCTGCACAGGGAACCATTCGGGCACTTGGAATCAAACAACACAACATACCTCCCACTGCACGGACACAAGAATACATCCCCCCTTGGAGACGTCGCCTTGAGGGCCGCATCAGCGACCTTAGAGGAGACATAGCCAGGCTCACACAATACTGTGCAGGAAACAAAACAAAGAAACTTATGTCCCAGGTTAGAAAGATATTCAAGTACATAAATACTCGCCCTTCACATTCAAATCATCATAACCAGGTTCAGGAACATCTCGACACACTAAAACAAAAACTCAGTGCACTTGCAAAAAGATTACAGAGATACAAACAGTGCACTCTGCGCAAACAACAGAACAACACTTTCCAATACAATGAGAAAAAATTCTACAGATCCCTTACATCTTCCTCTACTGCAACTAACACAGCCACTCCCAACAGCGAGGCTTTACATGAATACTGGTCGTCTCTATGGTCAAACCCTATCCCCCACAACGATAAAGCGCCATGGATAACAGAGGAACAGCAACTCACTGAACACTTACCCTGCATGTCCTTCCATGAGATTACTCTCGCAGACATACAGACAGCACTAAAACATGCACACAACTGGAAGGCTCCTGGTGCAGACGGAGTCCAGAACTTCTGGATCAAGAGGTTCACGTCCCTGCATGGAAAACTAGCGCTTACACTCACTGACATAATCCAACACCCAGAACATATGCCTCGTTTCCTCACACAGGGTGTCACATACCTACAGAGCAAGAACACTGAAACAGCGCAACCTGCAAACTACCGCCCAATCACTTGCCTCCCCACACTTTACAAACTCCTCACCTCCTGCCTCGCAGACAAGATCTACACACACATCGAGACATATAACATTCTTTCCGAACAGCAGAAGGGCTGTCGCAGGAATTCCCAGGGTTGTAAGGAGCAACTCCTTATTGACTCTGTAATCCTGCGCCAGGCACGCGCGAAGAATAGGAGCTTACATATCGCATACATCGATTACAAGAAGGCATTTGATTCTGTCCCTCATTCCTGGCTCCTACACACTCTTCATATCTACAAAATACACCCCAAGATCACGGCATTCTTAGCTGCCACGATGAAGAGTTGGAACACAACATTACACCTACGCACCTCTAACACCTCCATCACTACAGATCCCATTCCCATAAGGAGAGGTATTTTCCAGGGAGACTCCTTGAGTCCTCTTTGGTTCTGCCTCGCCTTGAATCCACTGAGCCATATACTAGATAACACAAAACACGGTTATAGGCTTACCACAGGCACTGTGACACCATATAAAATCACACACTTACTCTACATGGATGACATTAAACTCTATGCCACAAACAATGCACAACTTACTAATTTACTACAAGCCACCACACAGTTCACCAAAGACATTGGGATGGAATTTGGAATTGACAAATGCCGCAAGTTACACATAATACGTGGGAAGACTTCGAATTTGGAGGGTTTTGAACTGGATCATGGTTTGGCCATCCAATCCATGGAAGAGGGAGAGACCTATAAGTACCTGGGCTTCCAGCAAGCGCGCGTCATTGACAACGCAAACATCAAAAATGCACTGAAGAACACATACCTTGCTCGAGTTCACAAAATCCTCAAAACACAACTCAACGCCAGAAATAAAATTAAAGCTATCAACACTTTTGCCGTTCCCACACTAACATATTCGTTCGGCATAATTCCATGGACAAACACCGAACTCGAAGCACTACAACGCGCAACACGCACTACATTCACGAAACACAACATGCACCACCCCAAGTCCGCTACGGAAAGGATGACTCTTCCCCGCAAGGAGGGAGGCCGAGGACTCATCAACCTCATCACCCTACACGAAAAACAAGTATATACACTTAGGGAACATTTCCACCAAAGAGCAGAAGACTCCTCACTTCACTCAGCCATTGTCAAGGCTGACACACACCTCACACCACTGAACCTCGAAAACTCTTCTCCAACACTCACCACCCCTGACACCCACACTCAGCAGCTGCGTGAATCATGGGCTCGTAAGGAACTCCATGGCAGACATCATCACGAACTCAGCCAGCCTCATGTCGACATGGAAGCGTCGAACAGATGGCTGACGAGTGGTGAGCTGTTTGGGGAGACCGAAGGGTTCATGATCGCAATACAGGACCAAATCATCTCCACACGCAACTACAAGAAACACATTCTACACGATGCAAACACACATGACGACAAATGCAGGAAATGTCACACTACGCATGAGACGATCGACCACGTAATATCAGGCTGTCCCCTTCTCTCTCAAACAGACTACCTCCACCGACACAATCAGGTAGCATCGATCGTTCATCAACAACTAGCACACAAACATTCACTTATTAAGAGCACGGTCCCGTACTACAAGTACATACCACAAAGCGTATTAGAATCACCCTCATATAAACTATACTGGGACCGCCCCATTCACACAGACAAAACCATACATCACAACAGACCTGACATCACACTTGTTGATAAGGTCAACAAACAGACCTATCTAATTGATATTGCAGTGCCTATCAGCAAGAACATGCAGAAAACTCACGCAGACAAGATCAGTAAATACACTGATCTAGCACACGAGCTCCAGAAGCAGTGGAGGCAGGATCGAGTACGTGTTGTACCCATCGTTCTGTCTGCCACTGGTCTGGTGCCTCACACATTGCACCACAGTCTCAGCACACTAGGACTTCACAAAAACACTTATGCACAACTGCAGAAGGCTGTGGTACTCAACACTACACGCATGGTTAGGAAATTTATGGACACAAGCACACATCCCTAATCATTCTTGCACACATCTTTACACTTGGCAGTATGTGCTTTGGTCCTTGACCCGCCATATTGTTTTTGCTGGGGAAACCCAAGGTTTGAAACATACAAACATAATAATAATAATAATAATGTAAACTAATAGCAGAAGTCTAATTAATGAGAAGTACAATTATATTAAAATTATCACAAAACAGCATTTTCTTTTATTCAAATTTTTTTCAGTTTAATTTTTATGAAATTAAAAATTTTAGTGTAATAAACGAATATCCCTGTTGGGCTAAAAAAAGGGGGGTATTTGAAAGCATTGATGATGTTCTCAGTAATATTATAAAAGATTATCACTATTTCTGAGAGATTTTTATGTTAATTTTTAGACTAAAAGATTTATTTGAACCAATTTTTTTTAGGAAATTTTGCAAAAAAACTATTTCAATGTTTCACATTTATTTTAAAGGCTATCATAAAATTTTGTTGAAAAAAAATCTCAAAACATTTCTTGTGTGCTTATTATATTATTCTGGAAAAGAACAGTTTCGACTTTTAAATAATAATCGATCATTGATTTAAAAATAAATAAATAAATAAACAAAAATCAGACTGATTATTCATTTATTCATTATTTAACAAGCAAAATTCTTATTCGTTTTGAAAATAGTAATTTGCTAAAATCTGTATTTTTAAAAAGCAATGCTAGTTTAAACTTTTTTTTTTATTACTTTTAAAAAATCTTTTTAAAAGGTTCAAGTGAATAGGCCTACTTCAGTTTGCTGTTGAATACAAGTAATCGCTCAACTATTATTTTATATATATATTGTAACGGGACAAAATTGGAGGGTGGTTAACAATTAAGTCAATCTCTAAATGAAGGGTTCAGTGTTCTTGTGTTGGGCGCCAACCGCTCGGCACGGTGAAAGCTGCTTTCCACCCTCCTTCGAAAAGTCGTTACAACCCGGTTGAGACTAGCTTCAGCAATCTCGTGGCGCAGGGGAGCCTAACTTCACGTCCAGTATCCCAGGAAATAAGAACTAACTCGTTGATAATTTAAATATTAATGTGACTATTTATTGGACACTCAAACAAATTAACAAATCTTCTAACTCGAAGATGGGCCAATGCGAACTTCAGATAACTATTTAACTATCTGTCACTAATAACTATAAGCTAAAGGGATAGGCAAGCCAGAACCGAGCGAACGGAAGAACTATATCCGTGCGAAGGGGTGCCGGCGCGCAAGGAGTCTAGAACCCCGCAGGCAAGGTTAGGCAAGCCGGAGAGCCTGGAGCTCGAGCGAAAGTCGCTAAGCAATAACAGCTGGCTGAGAGGTGAGAGAGCTAAGGTAAGAGAGCCGAAGTAAGAGATCCAAGGTAAGAGAGAGCGAACAGCTCTTTTGCACGGTCTTAAATAAGTTTAGGACTCGCGCTACTTGTGACGAAATCGGCCTTTCCCCCTATGGCAAGGCGAGATCGGATATCTCGCCAAATAAGGCGAGTGACGTCACCTGAGATGATAATCCGATTAACCAATAACACAAGGAAATGATTACATCATTAATCCCTTGGAATTAAATGGAATTTTCCACAGCTAAACTGCCTTAATTAAATAGAAAAGGAAAATAAAATCTTAAAAGTTAAATTCAATTAATCTGAAATATTTCTCTGAAACGGAGGAATTCTAAGCTAAACTAACAAATTGACTAAAGTTATTTAACTAGAATTTCGCAATTGGCTTACAAAATAAAACATTCTTTTTTAATGTTACATATTATTTTAAACTAACAATGAGGAATTTAATAAATTCGAATGTATATTTAACGGCAATATATGCGTAATGTCACAATATATATATATATATATATGTAGAGAGAGAGTGAGAGAGATATTAAACTCAATAACAATGAACTGGTACAACTTACCTTATCAAATGATCCTTATAATAAAATCTAATGTCTTCGTAAATTTCTTCAGAAACACGTGCTCTATTCTGAAATGAGAACTCCATGGACCCGAGTTTTGACGTCAGAAGCGACACTAGCGCCGCAGTGTTGGGCCTGTAGTATAACGACGGCTTCGATGGGACCCGTGTTGTGACGTCACGAAATCTTGTGTGAGGCCAGTAGTATAAGGAAGGCCTCGAGTAGAGGCGGACAAACACAGCAAATGAAATTTGAAACATCCATGCTCTCGACCGGGATTTGAACCCGAGTACCGGCAGACCGGCCTCACGGCAGAACGCCGTCCGCACGACCACGCCGGCATGGCTCAAGTATTTATTACATATTAAAAAAACTTTCCATTTATTTCTGTTTATTTCCCCTAATTTCATTCAATTCAGTCCTTAAAACTTGGTTTCTTTTAGTGAAATACAATAATATATTTGTTTGTGCTATTCAGGAAAGCCTGCGACATGATCTTCACAAAAAGTGAAATTCTATCTTTTTCAAAATAAACTATTACCAAAATTACTAACATATGCATTAGAGGTTTTTACTGGTTGACGGCAAGCTGCAGTTTTCCGGAGATAATCGTAATATTTTAAACTAACTTAACATTATGTAATTTATTAATCATCCAAAATGAATCTTATAATTCACAACGATAAAACTATGTATTTTGATTTTTGATTCCAAAATCTGTGAACATTCACCCAGGAGTTACACAAATATTTTACGTACATACACTGGAATGCCAAAAAAAACTGAGATAACTGTCTAATATCGCGTAGATTCTCCTCGCGCTTGGATGACGGCAGCAACAGGACGAAGCATGAACTCCAGGACCTCTCTTTATACTATGAGACAGTGCACAACCAGCACCTTTCCAAGCGTCCCATTATACGGTAATGCTCGTTAGCCGCGGATTGCTGGCCGTGATGGCAGGTTGAAGTGCATCCCTCAAGAGTTCGATGGCGTTAAAACCCAGTGAACGCGGGGCCAAGTACGAAAGCAAACTCTGAGGAATTTTTCTTCAGACAAAATCGGGTGATTGTTGCCTTGAGTGATGGTTGAAAGAGACATCACCCTCCAGCAGCCTCGCACGGTCCTCTGGGCCTGATCGCGACTTTAACTTTTTGGCCTAAATTTTTCATTTATTGTGGTGGAGGGGGGCCCTTTTTGAGGATCCTGGTATAACTGCACCATTTGCATCTACGATTTCGAAGTCTTTTTTGTTTAATTTATCAAGAAAATGAGACAAAAAAAACCAAAACATTTTATTAATGGCAGAACTTCGGTAATGGGGGGGGGGGGGCAGGGTTCGCCCATAAAAATACCTATTCCTATGATGTTATAAATTGAATAAAAAAAAGGTAACTGATATATTCAAAGTTAATTATTTAATTTAGCAGTTATTTATTTTATTATTAGATATAAAATGTTACTATTTGATATTATTTTGGAGAACTCATTGCAAATTGGTAAAATAAAAATATTAAAAAAATCATTAAAAATTCATTCTAATATTTTATTGTTGATGTTACGCACATATTGCTATTTGGTTAAAACGAAATCACATTAGAAAGCAATAAATACTTTTTTGAATGATTCTTTACGATATATTTTATTTTCTACAAAAAATAAATTTCATTTAATAAAGACAAATACTTAATTTATATATATTTATTTTATTTTTGTTTTTTAATTAAAATAATTTTCGCGAACTTTTTATTCAAGGCAATGTCCTGACACGGTTAGAAACGCTCTATTACTACAATGAATGCTTCAACAGTTTTATGAAAGCTGAGATTTTAGTAAATCTGAAACACGTCACTAGTTTTCGTATATATCAGATAAAGGTAAGTCTCTAACATATTTGTCGAAAAGACTTAAATAACTAAAAAAATTATTTCCATATATAGTAGAACCTCATTAAACAGTTAAGCGTCTCTTTCTTTAGCCTTTAGGTTGATATCTCACAATCAGAATGACCTGTTTCAAGTTTTAAAATTCCTTATTTTAACTGGTAGCAAATATTATTAACTTTTAAATTCAATAAAAAGTTTACGTGCTTTATAGGTATTTATTTGTTTTATGGTTTTGTTCTACCATGTCATTTTCATCGGAAACTGGAATTTTTCTAAAGAGATATTAGCATACAGGTTCTTCAAGATGCTGTAGCACGCTATTAATCGAACTAAAAGGAGACACAAAAAGAGGCAAAAAAAAAAAGGAAAACGAAACAAATACATTTGATTAGAAAGAAACTGATAAACTTTAAACTTTGTAATATTGCTGTACTGTAAAGCCTCTTCAGGATTTCTTTTTGAGGACCTTATTCCTTCCATTTCATTTTGTATGGTTTTATTTTCTTTGTATTTGCCTCGATATCTAATTCCTTTCTTAAGTAATCATTTCTCATTCAACCTGTTCTAATACATCCTTTCACGTGTCTTAGAAATTTCATTTCTGAAGCTTGTATTTGGTTAATTCTTTTGCCCAGCAATATGATCAACGGTGATACTGCCATTACCTCATAAAACTTTCATTACTATCTCTTTAGTTTGTTCATTTTTTTTCTTTCTAAGAACTTGTGCCACATAATGTTTGGAAGTTGTTGATTTTGTCTTTATCATTTTCGGAAGTAACGGTATATTGGAAATTTGAAACCTGTTCTGTGATTTTCAATGACAAATTGAAAATGATTTTACGTTCTTATTGGTTAACTTCCAAGAATGCTTTTGATTTTTTTATATTGATATTTTTAGATTATACTTGGAACTGAATTTGGCTTATAGACAGTTCATTGAAGTCTGCCTTTAGTAACATATAATCATCTGATCGTCTGTAAATAGGTTATATTTAAGTAAAATTGATCTCTCATTTTTATACTTGCTTATACTTTTCCTCTGCATTTTTGATTGGTGAGATATTACACTCTTGTCTTATTCTTTATATTAATTCTTTTTTTCAGTCTCCATAATCATTATAGGCTTTCTTAAAGACTACACAAGCTTTCATAGATTTGTATACCACAGTTTTTAACTGATATTATCAAATGCTTTGACGTTACATGCAAAATGAGTTGTACCAATTTCGTTTTATTAATTTTTTAAACTCTTATTTAAACATTTATAAAAAAACCTTTTAAAAATGGTTCTTTTCGACAGTTAGATCGAGAGGACAGTGCATGAATGATTCACATCAGTTTTCGGAATTCAAGCATTTGCTCTGAAACTCTTTTGTATATTTCTTAGGAAAAAAAAATGCAGATTATTTTAGGAGAAGTACTTCTTTTTCCTATGTTTCTGAAACTTTATTGCGGGTAGAAGTTGACCCATGATTTTTGGTTAAATTTTTAAGAGAACATAAAAACTCAATACATTTTATTATTAGCAGAAGTTTTGTAACGTAGGGGGGGGGGTCCCAATGAATGTCCTTAGGCAGACGAAATCTCAGGGGCCCCCCTCGCAAATAATCTTTTAATACGGTTTTAATATTACCAATCAATAATTTTACTAAAATAATTTTATTACACAAAACAAACAATAACAATTATTTATTTTATTTAACCAAAATTATTAGATATTATTAAACCAAAATTTAAAATAAAAATTAATTAAATAAACAAATAAAAGTTTAAACATTCACTTTCCTCAATTTGTTTTTGTGGTGAAGTCTTTGAGGATCTCTTGGATGTCTACCTATGGCAAGACAGTCTTCAGTGGCCATAATGACAAGAGAGTTCAGTCGTTGTTGTGTCTTTGAAAATCGATGATAAATTTTGAGCAGTTTTAACTTCGAAAAGGTTCGTTCGATCACCAGTGGCGTTCGTGGTCATGAGACACCTATATTTTCACTTTTAAGCGTGTTGTCGATTTGATGAGCAAATAATAATAACAATGATAAAAATATTCGTTTTGCTATTTAATCCATCCTAAGCTAAGCGGAGGCTAGCGGGGATTAAATATCTGCCCTTTTTTATTCTTATTTTATTCATTGTTGTTTTTTAATATGAAGGGCCATTTTCTTGTTCTCTTTTGTTTTCTTTATATGTCTCTAGGAATCACTGACTGTTAAAGACAGTGGGCGAGTCCAGCTGATGACGGGTAGGAACCCAGAAACAGCTGTTCTGGATTCCCGGTGTCGAAAAATCCAAAAACAGATCAGTGATTCCTTAGTTATTAGTTATGTGCGAGTATGGTTTATTTTGTTTTGTCATTATTATTTTCGCACGTTAAAACTTGTTGATAAAAATATTAATGCTTAATTTATAAAGAAAGAAATAAAAAAGGTCAAGGACTTAGTTAATTATCTCTTTTAAAACAAATAATTGCCCTTTTTAAGCGGTATATTTTACACACGTATCACAAGCACTGACTTTATACGAGGGACTAAATGTGACACTCATTTAGTGTCACATAAAGGAACTGCAGGACAAAATAAAAATCATAGCATATTAGTATTTTGATCTACACTGATCAAGTTGGGGCATTTTAAAAAGATTGTTCATTTCTTCCCTATAAGAGGATCTAGCTTCCTTCCCTATGACAGGCAGTTTGGTGTCGTAGAAAGGCTAAAAAGAAAGAAGGAGGAAATTCAACATTATACTGAATGGGTGGACATAGTTCGTGAAACGTTTGATATTAGAGTCATGCCAGGAGAGGATATAAGAGATTATACGAATCACTTTCTTCAATACTTTGAGAAGTCTGCAACAAAGAAAGTATTTCAGTACAAGTTAACTCACGAAAATGAGATTGCAGTTTCACAAACCATATCCAATCTGAATATTTTAGATTTATTAAACCAAATAGTAAACCAGATTTTCCCAAAGTACCTTTGTACACAAAACCCGTCCAGTGAAGCTTCGAAAATTAAAGAATTAAATACAATAAAACAGCACTTCAGACAGAATGTAATCTCTTATATAGAATCACTGCAATCAGGAGAAACCTTTCTAATTCTGAGGGTTCTGAAGATGTTTATTTATAGAAAATGTAATGTAATTACTGTATTAGTTTGGAACATTATAATGTAATTTGCATTTTTGTTTGAAAATAAAGACAAGAAAACCTTTAAAGCTACTCTGTTTGGTGTTATATTATACAAAGTTGAATCTGATAGCTGTGGAGTTCAAGAGCGGCCGAGTATTTAATCACTTTGAACAGTTATTACAGGTGAAATATAATTAGTAGAATCTTGTCGTAAACACCATGATAAGACAGTATGAAGATGTATTTAAGATAAAAAATCCGATGATAAGAAGTATTTTTGTAGCAACAGCAAACGTTTTGTCAATTTCCCAAAAGTTTTGGTCATGGACTTGGGCCCCTTTCGGATTCCGGGATTCAATTTGTTTGTGGATATGTTGTTTTTCTGATGTGATGGCTTCTTTGGTTTCCTTAATGAACTGAAACCTTATGGGTCGACAAAAC
>JAFIDM010117016.1:0-17776 GCA_023159025.1 Thereuonema tuberculata
GTCTTTCAATGTCTGCTGAAGCTGTTTTTTGGTGGCGTTTTGAAACGTTTCACCCTGTTCAACGTCATCCAGAATGCGATTACCGCTTCTTAAGGCGTAACGACCTGCCGAGTAGGCGAACTTTTTTAACACTGGTTTTGCCCAACGAAATAATGATTTGAACACACTGCCAATTCCGCCGCCTCTTTGATAACGAACACCCCCGTAGAACGGTACACTGTTGGTGTATTCAGATCCACCAATTTGATTTGCATATTAGCAAATACAGGAGCGGGGGTTGTATCGTATCGAATGCATCTCTTTCCGGAACACAAATGAGTCACACTTTTTTTCTTTTATTAACAGCACTAGGGGTGAGGGGGAGGGGTGGGGGTGGGATGGGTTTGGGGTTGGAGTTTTTTTTGCACCAATCAAAATGTATTTTTGGCTTTACCTCTCATTGGCGTATTTTACGAAAATGCAGGGTTAATGAGGTTCTTCCCCTCTGGAAAGCCACGGGAAGGCTCAAATATATTTCTCAAATATATTGTAATTGTATCGAATGAATGACGCAATAGGGGTCTATAAAACAAATTGGTATAGGACTCTTGTTATCAAGTCACCATCTTTGCCACGAATTTGCACTGTACGTAAAAGGGGAGCCATTACATCACCAACAATTGAATTATCAATCTGAATATATATAAATGGAATAAAAACCCCCGTTCAAGTCAATGACCGAACCAGCCTCTATGGTTTGAAGGAATTCTGTCTGACCGAGAAAACCTAAAAGTTCAGATAACTCTCGAGTTAAAATTACTTTAAAATAGCCCGTTATTTCAAGAGTGATTCTATGAGTGATATTGTAGGTGAATTGAACCGGCGTTCTCTCCTCCTCGTAACGAAAACGATCCTTAATACGAGCTGACATTAACTGAGTTAGGTGTTCTGCATTCGAATAATATCCCTTAGGAATTTTGAATTCATTAATTACCGAAGAACTTGCTTCTTTTAATTCAAAGTCGAAAAAGAAGGGGGCTTTCGAAAGATCTATAACTGTAAAGGTGGGTCTGTCTTGGGCTGTTGTACTTTCTTTAAATACAACCAAGGTTTGCTTTGAATTTTCCTCATCCGACACTCGTAAAAGATCAGGCTGAGTAAAACCTAACAGCTGAGCTAGAGGCAGGCACATTCCAATTTAATATAATAATAATAATATAATAATAATAAATTCAATAATATTAGATAATAAATAAAACTCCTTATGTTAATTTACAAGTTCTTCAAATTTTGTGGTTTTGTTTGAATTTTAATTTTTTGAGATTAATAAAAGAAAAAACTAAATTTTAAAATGGAAAAAAAAAAAGATGATAAACTCTTTTTCTTGGATATTTGCTTTTCAAAAAAAGGGAACAATTTGATATTAAACCATTTTCGAAAAGATTTCCAAAGTGATCATTTATTACATTTCAAAGGAGGCCATGAACATTTTATAAAAATAAATATAGTAGACAATTATATCCATAGATTTGACAGAGTAACAAGTTCAGAAGAGGATTACAAAAAAGAAATAGAGAGTATGAAAGAAATTTTAAAGAAAATTGGTTATGAAGATTTCATTTATAAATAAAGTTATATTAAAATTCAACAAATCTAATATTAAAGAACTAAATAGACAACAGATAAATAAAAGGATAATATTACCTTACTTAAATAAAAGCAGTATCATGTTAAAGGAAATATGTAAGAAATTCAATTTTGATGTCACATTTGAATACAGGAATAAATTGAAAAATATTATGCTCTAAAATAAACAAATTCGTGATTTAAAATATGAATTGGGTATTATCTACAAAATTGAGTGTGAAATTGATAATAAATTCTATATAGGAGAAAGCAAAAGAACGATTCAAGAGAACGCATAATAGAATAAGGAAATTATTTGAAGAATGGCCAAATAGATAGATCAGAAATTACAGAACACTGTATTAAATGTGGACATAAACTTCACTACTACTCAATAATGTAAAAACTTTAAACAACGAAAAAGATACTGTAACTAGAAACTTAATTGAAAGTATTCTCATAAGAAATACAAGCAGCCAAAATTTAAATAGAAACGAAGGGATAGAAATTAACGAGAGATTTGTAAATTTCGCTAAAGAAATGTTAAATTTAAATTAAAAAAAAACCCACAAAAATTGAAGAACTTGTAAATTAACATAGGGAGTTTTATTTATTATCTAATATTATTGAATTTATTATTATTATTATTATTATTATTGTCACAATGTAGGTAATGTTATGATTTTTAAATTATTGTTATTGGTAAATTATTTGTTTATTGTTTATCAGTATGTTAGCAATGACATGATTCTTATTATTGTATAAGGTTACTTATTTTGTTGAATTAAGGCGCGTTATCCTGTTTTTAATATTAATATTCCATTATATATGGTAGCTTGATAAAGAAAAGTCGTATTATCTTTCCGAAAATTTGCGTGTAAAGCATATTAAATATTTATTTATGTTTTTAAGAGTGATGAGACATTATTTTATAAACAATAACAACACCAAACAGATTTAATTAATAAAGTTTCAAAATTTCGTTATAAAATCCGTTACAAAAAGCATGTAATTTACGAAACATTCATTAATTTATAATTTTGTTTTTAAAAAAAACTTTAAATTCAGAAAAAAACTAGCATGCATTCATTATTCACATGTGAAGCAACTCTAAAAATTAAGCGTAATGATTCCGTTAAGCTATATTTCAAAAGTATTTTACATTATCTTAAAAGGGGCTTACCTTTGTTATCTCCAAATTCTTGACAAAGAATTGTGTAAAATATATTATATTCAGTAGATAAAAACTGCAATTTCTCTCTTCAAAAGAAAAATGAAATAGGGAAAACTTAGTTGCCGAATTCGAGGTTCCGCATGGCTCCGATGGCTCTGCGATGGCTCCCTCTATAGTGGAGTTTGGCTACACGGCGCTTGATAAACAGACCTTTCTACAGAGGATGTTGCCCCAGCCAAATTTTAAAATTTAAATTTCATGCAATAAAATCATTATTTTCATTTTAAAATTACATATGTATTTTAATTTGTCAATAATGCAAAAACATGATACACAATTTGTAACTTTTTATTTGCCAACCAAAAAAATAACATTGGGCCAACGATGTTTTCCAAACGTTGGGCCTACTCATAGTTGCCAACGGTTGGCAACTGTTAGCATTCGGTTGGCAAAACCACCAACCATTCCCCAACAGTGCCAACCATGACCCAACGTTGGCCCAACGTTTTGTGTTACGTGGATAGATACCATATTATCTCAAATATACTCGTTTCCTCATAATGCCACTAGATGTCTCCACTGTTTTGTGAAATCATATCTTCAATCAGTCACAGTTTCGTTGTAGTTGTTACTGACTGTGATTTTTCAAATATCAGTGAAAAAAATCCCTGTTCGTGAAACATCGTCCATCACTAAAACTGGCATGAATGTTTACTTCCTTTCCTTCTGCTTCTTCTTCTCTTTATCGTCAGATTTGAAGCCGTACAATAATTATTTCCTGAGGAAGGCAAATGGGAAACCACCTCAGTATCTATCTCATGACACAAGGCAGAAACTTGTTTCATGCCATTCAAAAACCCAAATATATTGTATACTTCATATAAATTTACATCTGATTTTGCAGAGTACAGTTTCTTTCACAATTTTTAGATTGTGTTTTGAATTTTTTTTCTAAAAAATGGTGAAAAATGAGTTAAAAGTTTGATAAACAAGAGATGTGAGAATGGAAGCTTAAGGAAAATATAAATATATTTCTTTTTTAACTTTTTATAAAACTTATTGTATTATAAATATAATTCTATTTGCATTTCTATATTTTATTTGCATTTCAGAAATCTATTATATTTTCTAAAATCATTGTAATTGTTTCCATGGAAATGTAGCGATCATCCCATTATTTTTTTAAAAAATAAAACCAATAAAAATATTCATATTTTATTTAAAAAAGAAAACTTATAACAAAATCCCTTCCTTAAACTTTTCTTCAATTTTTTATCAATTTGAGTTTTAAAATGCTCGTGAAATTAAAAGAATTCTCTCACTGATGTCAATCATTGAATAACAGAATGGCTATCAATGACTGTCCCGTTTTCTTTGTTTGAAACAAAACCAAGTAAAAAAAAGTACGAAGTCAGTAGCAGTATTCGTAATTGAAATATGTCCAAATTGTTATAGAAATACTTAAAGGATATCAAAGAAACTAAAATAAGGAGTGCAATAATTTTCCACTGTGCGAATTTGAGATGAACTCATAATGTAGGTAGCATTTTTATCATTGATTTAGAAAGGGATTGCTATTTTTGACGTTGAAAAGATCTGGTAATTCTGACTTGTATTTTTAACACTTCTCTAGTCTAGATCTCTAGAATATTCCTCTTCTATTCGATAATGTTGAGATACTATATAGATTTTTCGTTTTCACAAAAAAAAAAACCCACCATTTTTAGGAAAAATACCACATATCTTAATATTTCTGAAAGAGATAACTCCAAGATAACAATTATTTATCTAACTAATTAATTAGTTTACAAGATATTAAAAAGCTATTGCGTTTCAAATATCTGAAATTAATGATTGAACTGCATTGAAGTGTTTAAATAAATTACTAAAACTTAATTATTTAGCTTTGATCCTAAAGGAATTGGTAAGTTATTATTTTTAAATGCTATAATTGACATTTAATTAAGTTATATTGCATTTTAATTTGCTTACTTTATGAAGAAGTATTTGTTCAAATGATCACGACACTCATATATCTTTAAAAATACATTTTGTTTTTTTAATATGAAAGCATTAAAAAAGCAAAGACAGTTTCATTCCGTTGTGAACTACGTGGCCATCTTTCACAGACATTCAGTGGTAAGAATAGATACAACATCTGAGGATAGATTCAATATGGTGGTTTCACGAAATCTCTTTCAATATTGTCTGTTATGGTCTTATTACTCAAATTTTAAAAATTATATTGAATCGTTCACATTTAATCATATAGAATCGTAATATCTCTTTATTTTAAAAGAGAAAATTGCATAAATTCCGGCTCACATTCCAAAGAAAGTCCACATAATAAATATTTCAAACAGAGTTTCTAAGAGTACATAATTAAGTGCATCTCATTAACTATAAATATTATCATCAACTTATATAATTGGCGAAGTTGGTCTGTCTGTCTGTCTCTCTGTCTGTCTGTAACTCGATATAATTAAGCTATTAGGATAAATCCAAGGTTCTCAATGGTACCTTTGAATCAATGGTACTCAAATTGGATGAAATATTAGTTCATTTTGTCATTCCGTGTTGTTTCCATGAAATTTTATCCTTGGGAACTGACATAGAGAAACTGAAATTCTAATAAAACATACGTTCAAAACCAAATAATTTTGTTACCACTGCACCCATTTTAATGAAATTTGGCTTACTTACTCAGTTTTTTGCTCTGATTTGAAGCTCAAACCCATTTTTGCCGTAGAAGCTTCGTTCACAAGTTAGCGCAGTATTTAGATTATAAAGTTGAGTTTTAAATGCCTTTCGGCGTTATGTGTCAAAAATAATAATTACTCCGTTCTTACTTTTAATAAAATTTATTTACAAGGACAACTTTAGATATTGTTGGTATTTGTGTATCAGAGCCTGTTTTTAGTCATGAACAGTTATATGTTGCTATTTCTCGAGCCTGTCGTGCTTGCGACGTCAAAATCAAAATTCTTGACCGAATAGACCAAGGACATCTGATAGAAGGATCTGATGCTGTTTTTAAACAAAAAAATGTAGTTTATAAGGAGATAGTTATTTATATTTGATAATTGATAATAAAATGATTTTTCAGATTTTTTTATGTCTGTCGTCCGACAGGCTTTGCTTCTAGTCTATTTAATAATAAAAAGAAATATGTATAATATTGTTACTTATTTAATAAAATAATCACATGACTGTGCCGCACGAAATGGAACCTTGCTCGCTTTTCTGGGCATTCACAGTTCGGCCCTTCTTGATAATGTTTGGTTCTCATAGTGCGGCCAACACGCCCTTTCACAATTTAATTAATTTGTATCTGTAATATATTGTTATCTATTCATAACACAAAAATTAGTTCGCTAAAGTAGAGCAGTTGCATAAGGAGCCGACCACATGACTCAGCTGTACGGCATGAAACTTGGCTCCCTGACTTGAGCACTCACAGTTCGGCACTTCTCGGTAATGTCCGGCTCTTGTCGTGCGGCCAACCCGTCCCCGACCCAGCGCGAAGGTAGAAGTTAGTTTTAGGCTTTTGCAATAAGCTCTGTAATGAAATCTAGTCAGTATGAGACTTTTTCATGAAATCTCGAGAATGAACAAAAGAAAATTAAAATCAAAAAAAGAAATTTGTGTTTTAATTAATTAAAAACATTGTCTGATGAAGTGAATAAATGACTTTAGACTAAACAATGCTTCTTTTCGTATGCAAAGTGTTTGAATTTATAACAATGATAATTCTTTGATAATGGAAATTACTAACGAACATGTTCAACAGAGTTCGAAAGTTTTCTATTTCATTACGAATTTACTTCGAATCTGACACATAAGAATTTGAGAATGACTTTACGTGTACTGCACTTCATTGAAGTCATTAATTGTGAGCCATACACCTGTTTAATACAATAAAACTTTGTACAAGAAGTATAATATACATTTACTACTAGTTTCGCCAAGACTCGAGAGAGGGCTTTTTCAAGTAACAGATACAGTATTGAACTATAGAACTTACACAAAAATTAAAGCGGAAACAATAGCCTTCTGGGCGTTCTCCCATTGCATCATGGGTAACATGTAGGAAGATACTGCTGCTCATGGGCGTTAAAACAGGAACCAGTTCCAAACAACAGAAATGATGACTTGTCTTTTCTCGTAGGTCACGTGATGTGGCCAGAAAACTCATAACAGCTACAGGAATGTTCTTGGTAATCATAGAGACCTGAATGCCTAAGAACTAAAAAAAATATTTTTTGAAATTAAAAAATAAAAATAAAAATTGGAAATAAATAAAAATGAAAAATAAAAAATAATAAATATAAAATGATAAAAATGAAGAATAAAGTAACAAATAAAAAGTAAAAATAAAAATAAAAAAAAAAATTTGGTTAAAATTTTTAAGAGAATTTTTTAAATAATTTGGATAATAAAAGGGTGAAAGGAAGACATAAAAAGACTGAAATAAAAATGAAATTGAATAAAAATAAAGGGGGGTGGGAAGGAGGAGGAATTAATGTAAACACATGTAAGTTTTTTTTTTTCTTTTTATCTTTTTTGCTTGTTGGAACTGCCTCGTCTTGTTGTGGACGCTACAGACAACGAGACATTGTATACATTTGGTAAAGTTAAGATGAAGTATGACTTCTGTGAAAATCTGCTTGAGATCTTGCCAGGATACGTGTTTTAGAGAAATCGATGGCGTGTGACTGCATACTAGCATGTGTGTAAGTAAGGTAGTGTTCGTTTCGTGATACATAGGCTCTTCGGGGTTACATCCCTACGGGTTATATCCCTACGGGTCTCCGCAATAAAGAGGAAGTTATGAAACTGGCATTGAAGCGCATACACTACACCTACGTTAGAAATATTAGGATCAGTTACTTGTTTGAAGTTCGCAGCAATAGTTGACTTGGCAGCGGAAGTGATGCAGATATGATTCGCATTGCATAGATTTCTCAACTGAGGAAATACATGGGGATGATACGAGATAGATACGAACTCGCTCCGTGCCTCAACCTGTTTCAACGCTAACAAGTTGTTGTAGTTAATTGACTTCTTGACATGCCTCATGATGAAATCGATTGGGTAATCGTTATTAATTAAAATTCGCATTATTGTGAGTAACTCCTGATCGAATAAACTAAGAGAAGTAGATAATTTAAAACTTCTTTATACCAACATTGAGATAACATTAATTTTGAAAGGCAACGGCAGTTCAGAGTTGAAATTCAAAGTAATGCCGTCGTGGGTAGGTTTTCGATAAACGGAGGTATGGAAAATTCCATTACAACGACCCAATTGAGCATCAAGGTAAGGGATACCGCCGTCCTTCTTTCTTTTCAACTCAGATTGCACATCTTCGTTTATTTGATTAACTATATCCACAATGCCGTAATTTATGGAAAAATCAGCATAGTAAAGTACATTAACGACGTAACACAAGTACAATGGAATCTGGTTAGGCCTATGTCCTATATCTAGGATGCTCAATGCTTTGTCCTCAATATATAACATGGACCATTCCGCATTAAGGGCCGAAGCAGCCAGCCCCATGAATAGCCCTTTATTTTGTTTATAATATTCAGTTAGAATTTGAGTTAGAAAGAGAAAGCGGTATCCCTTACCTTAATACTCAATTGGGTCTGTGCAGGGCGTAGCGTGGCGGGGGTGGCCCGCCTCGGGTAGCACTTTTTGTGAGCGGCAAAATTTCACAATAGATAATAATAATAATATCTTGTAATCTGAACTAATTTGAACCATTTCTTTTCTCGGATTGTTCACGACAAATATTCAGCCAGAATTAATTATTTCGTATAAAGAATAGAGTTCAATATTGTCTAATAACACCTGCAACATCAATCGTCCAATTCACATTGACTCAATTAACCTGCTCTTAATTCATGATTCTCTTTCCTTGCAAAAGGAAATGATACAAAGTAGCGAAAGGCAGAAAGTCGTTAGAAACCAAAAAATAAAGAAGCGGAAACGGACAAAAACACTAAAATAAACCATGACAATATTCAGCGAGAATTAATTATTAATTATTATTGTACACACACCCAAGTGAGGATTACAATTTTTATTTTTGTTTACTTATTAGTTTAGAACTTACTGTACTAGTTAGAAGTATTTAGTTTATACTACACGATCAATTTTATAAGTAAGTAGGCCATCCCCCGTGTACAGATTGATCGATATAGATATTATCCATTTCGATACTATATGATGAATTAGTAGAGATTATCGATGATAAAACGATGGTAAATATGAGATAATCCAAGAAGAATCGATTCCAATGAAAGTTGTTCATGTATCAATACTAACTTCGCAGAAGGTTCAAAAGTAATACTTTCAGAATCGTCCTCTTTAACATCAAAAGAAGAGACAAGGCGACAACCCGGAAATGGTTTTATCGTACATTGATTAAGTTTTACGTACTTGGATGGCTTATTCTCCTTCCAAAGCATCATTGTTTTGCTTTTGCTGTCGTTTGTTTGAGAACGAAAACACACCGAATGGATTAAAGTTTTGCTCATCTGATGGATTTAATACTTGATGGAAACTGAATCCTAAGGTTTCAAATCACGAAACAAGTCCACTACACAACCAAAATTATTGCAAATGGAAGGAGTTAGAGACCAGACTTCAAAAAGGACAGACTAATGACAAGAAAGAGCAAAACCTTGTGGCGAAGGAAACAAAAAAATGGCAAGAAATTGTTATCAGAATGTTTGATATTATAAGATTCCTTGTAAAACAAAATTTGGCCACAGAGAAAACGATACCAGCGCTAATAGAGGCAATTTTTTTAGAATTGGTGCATTTAATAGCAAAGAACGATTCTGTACTTCGTGAACACTTTGTATGATCTAAAATGGGTAGCAAAATTTCAATCACTTATATGTCACAAGAAATTCAAAACGAATTTATTGCAATTTTGGGAGATAAAGTTCGCCAACTTATCGCAAAACAAGTGAAACAAGGTAAGGAAAGCGATTAGTAAACCAATCACAATGCTTCGCAACGTCTTCTAATCAACTTACACAATTTGCTAATTTCGTCTGTCTGTCTGTCTGTCTGTCTGTAACTCGATATAATTAAGCTATTAAGATAGATCCAAGGTTCTCAATGGTACCATTCAATCCAGGGTACCCAAATTGGATGAAATATTAGTTCATTTTGTCATTCGATGTTGTTTCCATGAAATTGTAACTGAAATTCTAACAAAACATACGTTCAAAACCAAATAATTTTGTTACCACTGCACCGATTGTAATGAAATTTGGCATACTTACTCAGTTGTTTACGCTGATTGTGAAACTAAAAACCATTTTTGCCGTAGAAGCTTTGGTCACAGGTTAGCGCATTATTTAGATTATATAAAGGTGAGTTTTAAATGCCTTTCGGCGTTAGGAGTCAAAAATAGTAATTATTCTTTAGATAAATTAACCTTTAGATATGGTTGGTATTTCGTTTTTCTTTTTGGGTGGAAAATGATCCTTTAGATTAAACTCTCAGAACCTATATTACAGGTGTACAGGTAAGAAGTTGACCTAAACAGGTCTGATAAACATTAAAAAAAAAAAAAAATCATCAATCGAATCAAATTATATATATATAAAATAAATACATAAAATACATAATATATATATATATTTAGATACAAACATATAAACTGACTAAGTTCGTCTGTCTGTCTGTTTGTCTGTAACTCGATAGGTCTGATAAACAGGTCTGATAAACATTAAAAAAAAAAAAAATTCAAATCAAATCATCAATCTAATCAAATTATATATATATAAAATAAATACATAAAATACATAAAATACATAATATATATACATATATATATATATATAGATATATACTTATAAATTGACTAAGTTCGTCTGTCTGTCTGTAATTCGATGTAATTAAGCTATTAAGATAGATCCAACGGTTCTCAATGGTATTCAAATTGGATGAAAATATTAGTTCTTTGTGTATTTCTATGTTATTTCCATGAAATTTCCTTCTTTGGAACTGATCTCGACAACTGAAATTCAAAACCAAATAATTTTGTTACCACTGCATGTTCGCCGTAGAAGCTTCGTTCACAAGTTAGCACAAGTTAAATTTAGATTACATTTATTTTATATTTGATAGTTGATAATAAAATGATTTTTCAGATTTTTTTTTGCCTGTCGTTCGACAGGCTTTGCTGCTAGTCATTTATATTGCATTAATTTCCTTGTGTTTATTTCCAATAAATGCAACAATTGCGCCTTGTGATAATCACAACAATCACTATAAATGTGATTGTTGCGAATGCAAAAGACGCAATTGTTGCGATTGTTATGATTGTTGTGCAAATATAATTTAATCATTAAAATTTAATGAGCTTTTAATGATAATTTAATGAGATTTTAATGATACTTTTTCACAGACGGACAGACAAAACGGGAATATTAGTCTGCTGATCTAGATCAGAGGACTAAAAGGCCAAATATTATTCGATTACATTCGACAGCACTCCGGATGTTTCTCACAAAGACCAAACCAGCCAGATATTAAGATATGTAGTGATTGAAAATCAGGAAGTAAAAGTAGTGGAATCTTTTATAGGTTTCATTGATACAAAAATAAACATGGAAGAAATGAAAATAGATGGAGAAGAGGTGGAGAGAAGAGAAGAATTCAGAAAAAAGATCAGGGGATTCAAGGGTTTTCAAGAAAAGGCAAAGCAGAAGACAGGAGCAAAATGGACGGAAGAAAGACGGAAACAACATGGAGAAAGAATGAAAGAATACTGGAAGAGAAGAAAGAAGGTAGAAAAATAATCATGGGTTATTTCACGTGGTCCATAGTCGGCCAAATTCGAAGAAAGAAGAAACTGCTGAAGGAATTTCAAACATGATTTTGAGCAAGCTTGAAGCTGATGGTCTCGATATAATGAACTGTAGAGGCCAAGCATATGATAATGCTGCTGTTATGGCTGGCAGGCATTCAGGAGTTCAGCAAAGAATAAAAGAAATAAATCCCAAAGTTGACCTTGCTCAAACCATTCGTTAAACCTGGTTTGTTTACATGCTGCCTCAGTTAAGACGAGTTTAATAACTTTTTTTCGATACATTAGAATGTTCCTATTCATTTTTTGCCTTGTCCATACATCGTTGGGAAGTTCTGATAGCAGCTATAGGTAAAAGTTTAAAAAGTGTTCAGATACGCGGTGGAGCGAAAGAGGCGATGCCGTAAATATGATAAGGTATCATTTTTGGTCACTCTGGAAAAACTGAGAGAGACAGATGAAAGCTTAAACACAAGATCAGACGCAGGAACTTTGCTAGTTACGATGCAGTCATTTTCCTTTCTTTGTTTCTTGGGCCTTTGGCAAGCTGTGTTACATGAAGTCAACGATACACAAAAATATTTACAAGAAATGGGACTCGACATAAAACTGTGCGCTCAGAAAGTAAGTGCTTTGCAGACGGTACTGATAGAGAAACGAGAGGAATTAACAGACGGCGCTATAAGTTTTGCAAAAAAATTGTGTGAAGACTTCGGCATTTCCATGGAACCTCAGAGGCTCAAAACGAGAAGGCACATATTTGACGAAGGAAGTATAGATGCCAACTTGTTCCATGAAATGAGTTGAGACGGAAACTTGTTTTCTTCGTTAGATAGAATAATCGTAGAAATTCGTGAGAGGTTTTAGCAACTACGGAATTTGGCGAAGAAGTTTGCCTATCTAACGCCGGCTAAACTATTAGATTCGGACGACATTGAATGTAATCTAGACTTGCGCATCATTCTGCAGAAATTGACGAACTGGACTTTGAGCTCGAACGAGTTCGACTACGGGCTTCCGTAGCTGCCCCAGGCAACGCAAATAAATTAATTAATGTCGACCCACTTGGATTATTACAATTTATTGTGAAATCCAAGATGGAAGATACTGTGCCCAATATTATAATAATGCTCCGAATATTCCTTACAATTGCCATAAGCAATGACGTGCTGTGAGAGAAGCTTTTGAAAGTTGAAGTTGATCTGAAATATTTTTTATAAATAAAGTACAAGAAGTACTTTAAGGCTAACCAAACTGGCTATCTTGTCTATTGAGCAAGAAGTGTGTGATGCTATAGACATTGCTAGTGCAGTAAAAGTCTTTGCTCTTAGAAAAAAATAAACTATTAAAATTTTCGTTAAAGACAAAACTTTTATCTTTAATTCTACTAAAAACTGATAAAATAAATATTTAACACATTAAAAATTAATAGGTACAGAACCGGGTTTCGCCTGTTCAACTAGGCATTTTCAACTGAGAAAATTACAAATATAGAGTCGTTCTTAAGTACAATCTGTGACTAACAGAAAATTAATATTAAAATTAGAGATTGAAGTTGACTAATGGGATCTTGAGCGTTGGAACGAATGGGGGATCCGGCGGATACGATAATGTGATCCACATGCTAAAAACGACGCCGGAAACAGCACTTGACAACTAGTCAGGATGTTGAGGATAAGTCTGGAACCGGAAACAGAATTCAGGAAAGCAGTGGTTCTGCCTTCTGTGGAATATGGCCAAAGAGTCCATGAAGTGTTATGAACTCAAGGGTGAAAACCTGTAAATAAATAAGGGTACACCGGTCGGGCTGCTGCCCACAAGTCTAACATCACCCTTGTAAACGCTCAGCATCGTGTGGCCTGATGTTAAGAGCGACGGTCTTGGTCGATGGACCACTGGAAAAGCACTATGTTGCGCAACGAATCATGCTTCACACTCTACCTATTGAATCGTACTTCACAATCAGGAGAGCGGCTGCTACCTGAGTGTGTCATCCCAACATTGAAGTTTGGCGGTGGTGGTGGTGATGGTTTGGTCGTGATTCTTCGGTTTGGGCGTGGTCCGTTGGTTGTGATCGAGGGGAAAATGGTATCCACACAGTATCTGAACGTTCTAGACAATTCCATGCTTCCAACGTTGTGGCCGCAGTTCGGTGAAGGACCATTTTTGTTCCAGTACGACAATCCGCCGTGCCATAAGGCCCGTGTTGTCAGCGCTTGGTTTCTGGGGAATAATGTTCAGGAATTTCAGTGGCCTGCCCAGAGCCCGAACCTCATAACCTATTGAAAATTTCTGAGATGAATTGGTGCGCCGAATTCATGCGCGTCCGATGCGACCGGAAACATGAATCCAACTTGTGCAGGTTTTGAAGGAGGAGTGGGCAAAAATACCGGTTGCTTGCTATCAGAAAGTGGTGGAGCGCATGCCAAGGGGTGTGGATGCTGTGCTTAAGGAGAAAGGCCACAGTTAGACGCTGTAAATAAAGCGTCTGTTTAATACCCTAGCTGTCCACTTTCAATTGAGCAGACAGTGTATATACTTAACACACCAATTTAATTCTAGAATATTCTTTTTATTCTATTGTCGTTTCGAGATTTCTTTGATAGGAAGAAATCAATTTATAAATTTTAATCGACAACTTACACAATTTAGGATTAAAAATTTAAATTTACATTGAAAGCACTATCAACTTCGGTATTAGGCCTAAATCTTTAACCGTTTTCGAGTAAATTTAAATACATTTACAAATTACAGTCAAAATGAACAAAGGCAAACAGAAGACCTGAAATCATAATCCTATCATCAATAAATTGCTGGATCAAACCATTCAGAGTTTTAATGAGGCAAACCAGTTGTGAGCAGTTTCAAAGAAGTGACGTCATGAAGGTGTGGAAACAATCAGCAGAACAATTCGGGGGCGTATTTTAAAAGAAACAGAGAGAGAGAAAAGAAAATGTTTATATTAGTGATATTTAAGGTTACAATCACTGCAATATGCTTTATCTACAATATAAACAACTAAGGATAGATTCATGCTTCAAAAAATCTCTTTCAATTTAGTCTTTTATGATTTTTTTCCTTCTAGTTTGAAGAAAATGTAAAATCATTCATATTCAAAAAATAAAAACGTACTATGTGTTCATTCTTAAAAGACCAAAATTCAGAATCTGCAGCTGACGTAGCCAAGAAATTTCAAATAAAAAATATAACAAACAGATTTTATAAAACGTAAAACAAAACAAGACAGGTCATATCTAAGATGACATATCATTGTAAATGCTTCTTTCTACAACTGTAGCGTAAGCAGGCTGTTACGCTAATTAATTTTATGTTTATTTATGTTATGCTTCTTTTGTAAGTTTTCATCAAATTTTCCACTTATTACAAAAGAAGTTCAAAATAAATAAAATATGCTTATTAGAATTGATTAAATTAATATGTGACAACAGTTACTTTATGTACGAGAACAAAATGTACATTCAAAGCATAGGGTTTCCAATGGGAAGTCCTATTTCTGGCACAATTTGTAATTTCTATTTGAATAGGCTGGAAAAGGAGTACATTAAGAATTGGAAAGAAACCAAGTTCTTATATAAACGCTACGTAGATGATATAATCATTTTCTGGGAAGGAACTAGAAGACAGTTTTCAAGATTCCTGAATCATATCAACAACATGCACAAGAATATCAAATTTAAAGTTGAAGAAGAAAATGAGGGCAGCATTAACTTCCTAGATTTAAAAATTACAAAAGATGAGAATGGGTTAATAAAATGTGAACACTATAGAAAACCATTTCAAAGCAATCATTTACTTAATTACAATTCGAACCACCTAATATCCACTAAGAAAGAGATAATCAAAGGAAATTTGAGAAGAATAACCAATTATACCCATGATAAAGGAATTTGGAAAGGAAAAATCAGAGATTTCAAAAAGATTCTATTAATGAATGAATATCCTAACAAATTTATAGATGACACATTTGGAGAATTTTTTAGAAAGAGAAAATTTGTTAGATCCAACAATCAAGTGAAAGTTAAAAAGAATTTTGTGAAATGTATAAATTTACCAATAGGGTTAAAAATAAACAAACATGTCAAAGATGTATGTAGCAGTAACGAGACTAACATAATATTTCACAAAGAGAACACTTTATTTAAAAAAACGAGAATTAGAAAAGAAAATTCACAATTAAGTAGAATGGGGGTGGTATACGCACTACAGTGCAGAGATTGTAAGGACATATACATTGGAAGCACAGGCCGGACGTTGAGAGAACGAGTCAACGAGCACACCAATGCGTATCAAAACAGAGATGAAAAAATTTCAGAATGGGCGCGACATTGCATGAGAAACAACCATTGCCCTGATCCCATAGTGCATAATGTGTTCAATGTTAAAGATGAAGTTAAGCGCTTCAAATTAGAATCCTGTCTTATTAATAGTTGTATATGCATAAACAAAGATAAATCACTTAAAGTAAATGCGGTTTCTTTAAGTATTTTTAAGAAATCTGTATTACATAACAAGAGGATTAGAGATTTCTTGACTTTAAAATGAGCCCATATCTTGATCATTTACTGTCAATTGTTTTAATTGTTATTGATTGTTATTATGTTTTGGTTACAATTCATTTGTTATCAATGATTATTGGATGTTAGATGTTATAAGGTTTAATTATTATATTTTGCTTTGTATATTTTTGATTATTGCTTTGTATCTATTCGATTATGATTTTAAAGAGAAAGAGGATGTTTTTTCTTTCTCTTATTTATGTATTTTTATTTATATTTTCCTGAAGAAGTCCCTTAATTGGGTTGAAATATAGAATTGGAAGTTATGAAGAAAATAAGGAGTAGTGAATTGTTTCGTTATTTTGTTATTTTCGAAGACATATGAAAGTTATTATGATATAGTTCATAGGTTTGGGTGCAGAGTTCGACGCAGCTGCCACCACGTCATTGGTCAACTTAATGGTCACTAAAATCTCTCTTCTTCCACCCCTTTAGCCTGTCTTCCTTTTTATCCTAATAATCTCTCGATGTCCAATGGAGTCTCAATCTTAGACAACGAATGACTTCCTTTTCATCCATCTCCTTCACTCGTGGTTTTGCTTTGAGAAAACAATCGATGACCAAAAATGACACTTTTCTGTACAACAACTGTTCAACGCAAAAATAAAATAAAAATGTTGAATTACAGTTGATCCGAGAAAGCAGAAAGCGGTGTCAGAAGCTTCTATTGTTTATTTCACAATCCTCCTTATTAATTATTATCACTGAAATCATGTATTTTCGTCAACATAAAAATTGCGAAACAATAAATAAAGCTTTAAAAGTAAGTTTAGAAATTAAATACTCATAAATGAAGTACAAAACATGTTGTACAAAACAAAATAATTTAAAAATTTTTAACGACCGATGAAATTCATTGTTAAAGTTTGGATTTCTAAAGAACCAAAGATTTATCCATTTATAAATTACAAAGTTAAAAATATAATCTTAATTATAAATATAATTTAATTATAAATTGAAATATAAATAAATCCCGTCCAAGAAAAGAAAGAAACAACAACAACAACCTTGCTTTAAAAAAACGTTATGCTTTTAAAGGAGAATGGGCAGATCTGCCCCATCCCCTGTATAGCGATAAGAATATATGTAAGGAAAGATCTCCATACATAGAACATTTTTTATTATTACGACTTGTCTCAATTATTAGTCAGTTCGGAGTTATATACGTCTAGATATAACGTTTGTGTCATGATTTGTGGAGAATGTGGGTGCAGGGAAGCCAACCACCTACAACCCACCTATTAATTATACGTACGGTAATTAATAATCAACATTATCATTTATTTCAAGTAAATAATAATTATTTACATGTAATAAATAAAAATAATATTTATTGTTATTGAAAACAATTATTAAATGATAATTATTTAATACATCCGAGAAGTAAGATGTCAACGAGATAAGTCAAATCTAGACGTATATAACTCCCAACGGAATAATCGCGACGAGTCGTAATAATAACATATGTTCTATGTAAGGAGATCTTTCTATAGATCTTATCACTGTACAGGTCCCATAGAGTTTGCCCATATTTACCAGAATTTCCTAAAAATCAAAAAGGTCAAAATAAGCCTGAAATGGAAA